>RJVU01053127.1:5457096-5486731 GCA_003731715.1 Anabarilius grahami
GTCTTTGCTGCAGTCTCAGTTTATTTCTTATTGATATAGTTTTTTTATCATCATAAAGACTTTGAATGTGAATTATTTCCACTGACTGCTGCTTTTTTTTGTCCTCTCAGATCAAATGCGCTCAGTATTGGCCATCTCTGGACAGAGAGACTGAGATTTTCGAAGATTTTGTTGTGAAAATTCGAGCTGAGGAACACTGCCCTGATTATATCATTCGCTATCTGGTCCTGGCCAATGTAAGATTGTGTGGTCCGTTCATTCTTATGTGCTTTATTTAGACCATTTTAACTTACTGTGTGTGTGTGTGTTACAGAAGCGAGAGAAAGCCCCAGAAAGAGAGGTCACTCATATCCAGTTCATCAGCTGGCCTGACCACGGAGTGCCTCAAGACCCCAGCCTGCTTCTGAAGCTCAGGAGAAGAGTCAACTCCTTCAAGAACTTCTTCAGCGGTCCGGTCGTGGTCCACTGCAGGTAAGGCAGGACCATAGAGATTACTACCTGTCAGAAAGGTAGTTGTCTAAAGGGTCATTTGGAGTTGATGAATCTTAATGTGAATGTTGGCATATCGTCTATAGTGCAGGCGTCGGCCGCACAGGAACCTATATTGGCATTGACGCAATGATTGAAAGTCTCGAGGCGGAGGGCAGAGTGGACATCTATGGATTTGTAGCGAAACTACGTCGCCAGCGTTGCCTCATGGTTCAAGTTGAGGTGAGTGAGACAGCAGGGGGAAAAAGTGTTATTAAAAAACTAAAAGCTCAATCTTGTCAGGATTTCATACTTTTAATTGTGTGTATATATCTATGTATATATGTGTGTGTGTGTGTGTATATATATATATATATATAAAAAACAGTCAAACCAAAAATTATTCAGACATTTTTTTTATATTTTTGATATTTTGATTTTGATTTTTACTAGTGGGTTCAGGACACTGTAGTTCGTTTATATAAGTGAGGATAGAAAAATAAAGTAAACTGTGATATATTATGCCCAAAATTTCTTCATACAGTGGACTACCAGTAAAATTTATAAAAAATTTGGATCCAAAAATTATTCAGACACTTTGACGTGACCATGTTTTGCTTAAGTGTTATCTGACATAATTAAGATTTTTTTCTGACACAGTTTAACAGTTTAATACGGAAGAGGATTAGGGCCAAGCAATAATAAAAAAACAAAACCATCTCGAGATTAAAGTTGTTAGATTTCGAGAAAAAACTCGTTAAATTTCGAGAAAAAAGTCGAAATAAAATGTTGAGAATAAACTCGTTAAATTACGAGAAAAAACTTGTTAAATTTAAAGAAAAAAGTTGAGATAAAATGTTGAGAATAAAGTCGTTAAATTACGAGAACAAATTCGTTAAATTATGAGAAAAATGTCATAATTTAACGAATTTGTTCTCATAATTTAACAACTTTTTTCTCATAATTTAATGACTTTATTCTCAACATTTTCTCTCAACTTTTTTCTCGAAATTTAACAAGTTTTTTCTCGTAATTTAACGAGTTTATTCTCAACATTTTATTTTGACTTTTTTCTCAAAATGTAACGAGTTTTTTCTCGAAATTTAACAACTTTAATCTCGAGATGGTTTTATTTTTTTATTATTGCTTGGCCCTAATCCTCTTCCGTAGTTTAATCTTGTCCATTTTTTTTAAACTGTAGAGAATAAACTGAGTTAATCAATGAAATGTTCAAGGTGTCTAAATAAATTTTGGTTTGACTAATATATATATATACAAAGGCACAATATGTAAGATTGTTGGATTAAAATATCTAAAAACCACTAGAACATTGTTATATATTTTGTTGACTTGTGTACTTTCATGTTTCCAAGAATGTTTAAATCCAGAGAAGTAAGTCATTGTAACCAGCACACGGCGTCGCCTATCAGTGAAATCATACCCACGTTTCCCTCGATTTCCGGTTTTATTTTGTAGAAAGCATTGAAACACCAAAGATACTTTAATATATTATCTGTTTTATTAGACAGGTGAGCAATTGTTTAATCGACAGAAAACTAATCATTGTTATATAGCTTAACACAGCTAAATCTGTGCTAAATCTCATACAGTAGCATTATAACATTATCACAGGGTATTATCACAGAGTAGCATTATAACAACTTTCAACACACAAATGTATCTAATTGTGATAAAAAAAAAGTGCTGTGTTACTCCACATACACACGGCATAATAAAAGCTCCACTGCTTTCAAGTTGGTGTCGCTCGTGTCTCTCATTAGCAGTCACTCCAGCGGCTGCATTACCCTCCGACGCCTTTCAGCCACACCCTGCTTCATACTACAGTAATGTTAATAAATCTTTAATACATTAGCTCATCTATGAATATGATTTTTTTTTTGTCAGTCTCGTTGGAATCTTTTCCACCGTCTGAAGATAACAGCTCCCTCGATTCTGCAAAATCAAGGCATCATCAAGCTACGCCTTTTTTTTTTTTTTTGAATAAGCGACCTCTAGCGGCAGAAAATTAGATATTGTGCCTTTAAATGCTAAATAAAAAATGTAATTTTGAATTATAAACCTTAAAAATATATTTTAAATGAAACCTGTAAGACTTTCGTTCATCTTCAGAACACAAATGAAAATATTTTGAATGACATCTGAGCTATTTCTGTCCCTCTATATACAGCTACACAACTACCACTTTGACGCTTCAAAAAGTTCATTAAGAGATCATAAAACTAATCCATATGAATTGAGCGGTTTAGTCCAAGTTTTCTGAAGAGATACAATCTCTTTATATGATGAACAGATTAAATGTAGGCTTTTATTCACATATAAACATTGATCAGTGAACATAAACAGAAGCTCAAACGTTCTGTGTAACACACGAGAATGAACCTCTTTGGACCAGTCAATTCATATGGATTCGTTGTATAATCTCTTTTGGAACTTTTTGAGTGTCAAAGTGTCAGACTGTCAGTTGCGTACAGTAGCTGTCTATGGAGGAACAGAAAGCACTCAGATTTCATTAAAAAGTTATTCTTTTGAGTTTTGAAGATGAATGCAAGTCTTACAGGTTTGGAACTAAATGAGGGTTGGTTAGTAATTAATGGCAATATTTTCATTTTGGGGTGATCTAACCTTTTAAGTCTGGCAAAATTGCATTGTTTTGTTGACAAAATCGGAAAAACAATTTTTTGTAACACCCTTTATTTTATATTTGGTTTATTCAAATTTAAGTGTGTGTGTGTTGTTGATTGTGTCAGCCCCAGTACATACTGATCCACACCGCTCTGATAGAGCACAACCAGTTTGGAGAGACGGAGGTCTCACTGTCTGAATTCCACTCAGCGCTCAACACCCTCAGACAGAAAGATGGAAGTGACCCCAGTTTGCTTGATATGGAGTTCCAGGTTTGTCCTCCTCCTATGATTGTCACCTGGACACAGAAGTGTATTTGTGTATTTGATTATTAAAGCAGCATGTTTTCTTGTTGTTTTTATAAAGAAACTCCCCAAATTTAAAAACTGGAGAACATTTAACACAGGAAGCAGCGAGGACAACAAGAAGAAAAACCGCTACTCGTCTCATATCCCATGTGAGTGATCAACACCAACTTTATTGATCTGCAGATCCTAGTTTCATATTCATGTTACAGTACTATATGTCATATTTACAGTATAGATAGACCACATTATTTATTAATTATAAATTAACAACAAACGGAGTAAACAGCAAATATTTCTGTTGCAGATGACTTTAATCGAGTCCTGTTTAGACTTGAAATTGAGGGCAACCAGACCAGTGACCCTGAGGATGAGGATGAGTATTCATCAGACGAGGAAGAAGAATCTAATGAATACATCAACGCTTCATTTATTGATGTACAAAACTTGATTCCCTTGATTTTATATTATCTAATATATCATTAGTTTTAATTACACTAATTACAATGGAAGTATGGAAATGTGCTCAACTATAATGAAAATAATGTTTGTTTTTTTAAATCTTAAAAATAAAAAAAAAGCTTTTTTTATTCCATTCTTTTGTATATGTGATTTAGTTATACACAATTAAAATGAGAAAAGGGAATACCAGCTCATTTACCTATTAGTTGATTTCTAAGTGAGTGACAATAATATGTTAATCTCAACCCAATATGCTTGTTACTGCTTTCCCACAGGGCTACTGGTGTCATAAGAGTCTGATCGCTGCACAGGGGCCTTTACCAAACACAACGGAAGAGTTCCTGCTCATGCTGTATCAGCAACAAACTAAAACTCTGGTCATGCTCACCGACTGCCAAGAGGACGGCAAGGTATGACCGACTACAATACCAGACTGACAGACGGATGGATAGATGGATGGATGGATGGATGGATGGGCGGTTAGATACAGACAGAGGGATAATAGATAGATAGACAGACAGACGGATAGATAAGATGGATGGGTGGATAGATAGATAGATAGATAGATAGATAGATAGATAGATAGATAGATAGATAGATAGATAGATAGATAGATAGATAGATAGATAGATAGATATGGATGGACAGACAGACAGACAGAGGGATTTATGGATGGATGGATAGATATAGATGGATGGATGGACAGATAGATAAACGGACGGACGGACGGACGGATAAGATGGATGGATGGATGGATGGATGGATGGATGGATGGATATTAATGGACAGACGGATAGATAGACAGACAGACAGAGGGATGGATGGATGGATGGATAGATATGGATGGACGGACGGACAGATAGATAGATAGACGGATAGATGGATGGATGGATGGATGGATGGATGGATATTAATGGACAGACGGATAGATAGACAGACAGACAGAGGGATGGATGGATGGATGGATAGATATGGATGGACGGACGGACAGATAGATAGATAGACGGATAGATAGACAGATAGATAGATAGATGGATAGATGGATAGATAGATGGATAGATGGATAGATAGATGGATAGATAGATGGATAGATGGATAGATAGATGGATGATAGGATGGATAGGATGGATGGATGGATGGATGGATATGGATGGACAGACGGATAGATAGACAGACAGACAGAGGGATGTATGGATGGATGGATAGATATGGATGGACGGACGGACAGATAGATAGACGGATAGATAGAAAGATAGATAGATAGATAGATAGATAGATAGATAGATAGATAGATAGATAGATAGATAGATAGATAGATAGATAGATAGATAGATAGATAGATAGATCAATTAATCTCTGTCCAGTTTTTCAGGCCATATCTGTATTTTTTCCAGGATTATTGTTCTCAGTACTGGGGAGATGAAAAGAAAGTGTTTGGAGATATGGAAATAGAGGTGAAAAAGACAGAAAGCTTCCCAGCATATGTCAGACGGCGCCTGGAAATACAGTCCACAAAGGTAACCAGAGTCCTTGTCCTCAGCATGAAGATCTGTCCACATTAACTGCAGACATGTTTTCTGACACATATGAAGTAACTCATCCGTCTTGAATCCTGTAATAGAAGAAAGACATCTTGGAGGTGGATCAGTACCAGTTTCTGAAATGGAGAGGCACTGAACTTCCAGAGAACGCTCAGGAGTTAATAGAGATGATGAAGAGCATCAGAGAGAACGGAAATTATGACAACAGCAAAATGGACCGGAGCATTCCTATAGTGGTGCACTGCAAGTAAGTCCCAGTACCAGAGATGTTTCTTTCCCAGATGGATGGATTAATGCATTTTTAAATTTCCTTAATTTTTTTTCAGCAATGGATCGTCACGCACTGGAGTCTTCTGTGCCTTATGGAATCTCATGGACTGCGTATTGACGGAAAAGTTGGTGGATGTCTTCCAAGAGATCAAAAACCTGCGCAAGATGAGGCAGGGAATGGTGGAAACATTTGTAAGTTCTTGACTTGTAAATAATAACAATAGAAGAATGACTTTATCTCACATTTGCAACTTTATTTCTCACAATTGAGACTTTTTCATCAATAAAAAAAAAAATTACCTTTTTATTTTTACTCTAAAACAAGAATGGACTTTCTTAAAATACCAATATGTTTCAAAAATCCCTATAAAATGTAGTTTTCACACTAAAAATTCTTATTGTAGTGACCCTGAGTTATCTTGTATCACAAGGTCATATTTTAGCCTGTGCTAATTCAGTGTGAAATTGTGAAATGTTGTACTAAAAGTACCCAAAATTAAATGTAGTATGCAAATGTACATCACATAAAAGTTCTTAAACGATCAGTTAACAGACCAAATGCTCAAGTAGTTCTAAACTCTCCACAGGAGCAGTATCAGTTCCTCTACACGGCTATAGAGGGCGCCTTCCCGGTGCAGAACGGCGCCATTAAGACACCAACTGCAACCGACAGCGCACAGGTCATCAACGAAACGACGGCGCTCCTCACCGAGGCCAACAGCACTACCGGTGCTGACCAGAAGGAGGCGGAAGACAGCAAAGCCACGGAGAGCAGTGAACAGGAAGCCACTGAGAACAGCACTGCCGCGCCATCACCAGCAGAGGGAGACGGCGAGAAAACCACAACGGAGGGCCCCAACAACGGCCCTGCTGCCACCACCGTAGAGGTTTAGGCCAGTTTTGAGCTAAAATGTTTTCTCTGCATTTGACACCAAGTGTCTCAAAAATATTTTACAAGTTGTTATCATGCTTTTGTTTTCTTGTTTTTACATGAGTTTTACATTTATTTCAGGTGGGATCACACTGATCCATTACAACTTACGTTTCTGCCTCAGGGTTTCCATATTGATTTACTGTATAATGATGCTGTTTGTGTGAAATTTGTGCATACTTATAATGTTTTTTCACATGTGTAAAGGATTTGCTTTATGATTTGATTTTTAGGCTATCAAATTGCGTTTTTGAATGTATTGTAAAATAAAACGATATTTTATTTTAATTTTCTAGTTTGGAAACTGTATCAAAGCACAAACTTATTGCATCTAAATTATGGTGTCTGAAATGTTTGATGGGTGTGAGTGCTTTTATGTTCGAGAACAACAAAATAAAGAGGGGCAAAGATGACTTCGCACTACAGGGCTGTCATCAAACTATCTTTCATTTCACTGTTTTTCAGAAAATCTTCATTATGTTTCATTTTAAGCAGATGTAAAATAACAAAAAAGAATAAATAATAGCTTGAACAATGTGGCTGTTGTGTTTTAATTCCCTTTAGTCAGGTGCGCTGTAAAAAATAAAGTTGAAAAAACTTAAAAGTTTAAGGGCAACAAACCTAAGCAGATTTTTTGCGCTTTCTCAACTTGTTTTTGAAGGAGATTTTTGAGTTTTCTCAACTTTTTGTTGTATAAACTGAATACAAGAAGTTGAGAAAGCTCAAAAACATGCTGAAGTTTGTTGCCTTAAACTCTTAAGTTTTCTCAACTTTTGATTTTTTACTCGTCACTCGTGCTGATGCCAGGGGCGGAGCCAGGGGTGGCCGTGTCGTCTATTAAGTCATGAAATAACCAAAAAGGCGATTAAAGCTGCGTTAAAACTGCATGCATGTATGTAGGCCTATTTGACATATATGTGTCATGTCTCTAGACTAAAATATTCTGCTATGTGAGATCTGTGTATTTTTTAATGCATAAATAAATGTGAGAACTGCATTTGTACTAGAAGATGTTAATTTATAAAGTACAAACATGCATCACGTTTAAATGCATAACATAATTAATTTTACATTCTGGCATTTATTGTGCTGTTGACTTCTGCTTCCGCATCAGCAAATGGGAATTCAAAAGAACACTTTTTTTTTCTTTGTACTGAGTTTAATTTAGGTATGATAGAACTGTTGCAATTATTTATTTTAACAATATAGAAAGTTAAACATTTAGTGTTTACTTTTTTGGTTAGTTTTTGAAACAGACAAACTCAGAATTGTTGAAGTTAATTGATTATACATACAATTCAAAGAAGATTGAATAATCTTTAAACTACAGTAGCCTATGTAGTTATCTATTGGGGGTTTTGAACTGACTGAACAAGTTGAAATTTAGCTAAAGTGTAGGACACTTTATTAATATGCCTGCAAGAAAAAAGAAAAAGAAATAAAGGTAAAATTCACTCAGCATTCCGTGATCTATCTCAATTACAATTAAGTACAAATTAACTGTATTCAGTTGTGTTGTAGGCACAGTCCAGTACATTATAGTCAGACTAATTTTTATGTTGAAATAATGAATATTTCTGTGCCATCCCGGACTGGTTGCTGGCCCCTGCCTGGCCACCCCTGTGAAAAAATCCTGGCTCCGCCACTGGCTGATGCAGGTCGGGCCCTTTTTATGGTTTATTTAACCAGTTTCTGTCCTCGTCAGGTGCACGAACCTGGCCTAGAAAATTCAAATAATGTAAAACCAGCGTAATAGGCCTAAAAACAAGCATTTGTAATGCAAACATGTGCCACAAGATGGCGCTTGCTAACAAGGAAGCGAGTACACATGCTTTCTACTCATAATCAAGCCAGTGTGCTTTTTTATAGTATGAATAATGGCTATAAATTTTAAATAAAATATAATTTTGTGATGATAGACTGGTATAAGGAAAATATGTGAGGCATTGTCACTATACGGATATATATTTGTGATTTAAAATATAATGTATAGATATAGCCAGATATTTTAATATTATTTGTGGATGCATACAAATATATGTATTTAGCAGAAATGTAAATGTAATTTGTTTTATAATGTTTTGTATACAATAATATAAAATATTTTAATATAAACGTGAAAGGGAGTATAAAGAAAATGTTTAATTTATTAAAAAAATACATAATGGAAGTAGGTGAAAATGTTTTATTGACTGAAATTATGGTTTGTTGACAGAGGTGTCTGAAAAACAATTTCATTATAAGTCTGTATAAGAAAAATGGGGCATCAATTGCCCTGCAGTGATTCAGGAGAAAGAAACGATTGTCTTTGCATAACACACTGGAATAAATAAATAATAAATATATTCTTAAATATTCATATTAGTGTAGGCCCAAATCCAGAGGCCAATTGTGGGTGAGTCGTTGTAAGGAGAATTTAAATCTGTTTTATTGCTTAACCACCATATTTATAAAAGGTTTTCAAAATAGCATTTTTCATGTATAAATATCAAAATTGCATTTTTCCACTGAAATATAAACCTTGAAATTATCTAATTATACCTGTAGCGACTGTGACCTTTTAACAATGAATAGGCTAAGTGTTAAAACAGTATGAGGTGAGCGCGAGCGGGTCAAAGAGGGAAGTTCCCTTGAAATAAATCATCAGTGAATCTGCGGAGCAGCATTTGCATTCAGCTGTCACATGTAACTCCACCCAGCCATGCAATTATCATACCATACTCCATGCTACATTTGTGACGGATGTTTCCCTCTCACTGTAGGTTTGTGTATTTATGTAAAAGTATCGGAATCAGTCCTCCCTTCTCTACTGTATCTCCAGTAGGTTATAAATATATGTGAAACTGCCCTTATACTCTCTGTAATTAGTGTGTTTCTCTGTGACGGGTTTCGCCTCTAATTGAGCACTTCAAGCTCACACTAAATATAGCAAATGAATTCAGAGATGTTCAAATGTTCTCTGGTTACTCGTTATGCATGTTAACATGCTATTGGCCATGCTGCATGTTCATAACTGGCGAAAAATGCATGAAGTATGATCGCATTGGGCTTTATATATTTAATGCATGCTTTTATCCACAGCTACTTACAAATTCTTTCGTTTTAGGACTTTAAGGCACAAAAACTGCATTTCTAATCAAATCGTTTTGTATAAAAATATCTAAAAATCTGAAATTATTAATATCTAGGCTGTTTCATTTTTGCTGGTAAAAATGTTTGGAGTGGGCTGTTTTTTATTTGTAGGTTTTCTCTGTTGTTGGAACTCCTCACATTCACTTTAGAAACAACAACAAAAAATGAATTTAAAAAAGAATTGTTTTCAAACATGTTTCGCATGTGTGAATGGGAAACCTTTTTTATTTTTTTATTAAATAACTCAAACTCATATTGCCCACATTTGAGGCACAAGCACTAAGTTGTACTATTACTAGATGTTTTAAGCCACATTGAAATTATAATGAAAAAATTTTGGTGTAAATGTATAAACGATATTTGTATGTTGTTATACTGTAGGCTACAATAGGCTCTTTGGGATAGTAATCTGAAATTATTATAATATTTATGTCTTTTTTGTTTGTTCGTTTTGTGATTGGAAGAAATAAACAGATAGCATTCACTCTAGATTTTAATTACATAGCCCAAAACATAAAGTGTAATAATAATAAGCAGTATACTTTTTTTTACGTAGGCCTGCTGGTGTTAACAAACCGAATTTCAAAGACTTGTATTTAAACATGTTTTGCAAACATGCTCCCATCTGCTATTGGTTGAAAAATCTGGTAGTCCCGCCCCAAACCTCATTCTATTGGCAGAGAGCTACAATCGTTAGCTACAGTATTTTTGTTTGTTTGTTTTTTGTTTGTTTCTTAGAGCATGCTATCTGTCAAATAGTCTAATTTTATGGGTTAAGGATCGTTCACACCAAGGACGATAACTATAATGATAAATAGGCTATATAGTTCTAAAAATTGTTCTAAATTTAAAAGAATAGCACAGTCCACACCACAACAATGAAGGTAGCGGCAAAGAGAAACTGTATCGCTGGAATCACTTTCAGAACAAATTTTTCTAGTTGATGAACGATACAAATATTGACAGCCAATCGGAATCCATCTTGCCTTTAAGAACTCAAGCATTTAAAAGTGACAAACTGCAGCAAAATGCAGCATGCTTAAAATAAACAGAACAATATGTGTGGATGCTAATATAGTTATTATTCTTGGTGCGAGAGGATTTTATTCCAAAAATAATCATTTAAACCAGGCTAAAGGCCCATTCACACCAAGAACGATAACTATAACGATAATTATATTAGCATTCACACCAAACCACAATAACTTTCTGTTTATTATTAAAGGGTTAGTTCACCCAAAAATGAAAATTCTGTCATTTATTACTCACCCTCATGCCGTTCCACACCCGTAAGACCTTCGTTAATCTTCGGAACACAAATTAAGATATTTTAGTTGAAATCCGATGGCTCTGTGAGGCCTCCATAGGGAGCAATGACATTTCCTCTCTCAAGATCCATAAAGGTACTAAAAACACATCTAAATCAGTTCATGTGAGTACAGTGGTTCAATATTAATATTATAAAGCGATGAGAATATTTTTGGTGCACCAAAAAAAACAAAATAACAAATTATTTAGTGATGGCCAATACAAAACACTGCTTCATGAAGCTTCGGAGCATAATGAATCAGCGTATCGAATCAGCGTATCGAATCATGATTCGGATCGCGTGTCCAAACTACCAACGGCTGAAATCACGTGACTTTGGCTCTCCGAACAGCAGATTCGATACACTGATTCATTGTGCTCCGATGCTTCCTGAAGCAGTGTTTTGAAATCGGCCATCACTATATAAGTCGTTATTTTGTTTGTTTTTTTGGCGCACCAAAAATATTCTCGTCAATTTATAATATTAATATGAACCACTGTACTCACATGAACTGATTTAAATATGTTTTTAGTACCTTTATGGATCTTGAGAGAGGAAGTGTCATTGCTCCCTATGCCTCACGGAGCCATAGGATTTCAACAAAAATATCTTAATTTGTGTTCCGAAGATTAACGAAGGTCTTACGAGTGTGGAACGGCATGAGGGTGAGTAATAAATGACAGAATTTTCATTTTTGGGTGAACTAACCCTTTAACACACGCTTCAGTTTTGTCGTCTGCCGCTTTAAATGCTCACGCTCTTTAAAGCAGGATGAATTCTGATTGGCTGTCAAAGTTTTTATCATTCATTAGCCGAAAAAAAAATCGTCCTTAAAGAGATTTCAGCGATATAATTTCTCTGTGCCATTATCATTGTAGTGGTGTGAACTCTGCTATTTTTTTATATTTATTTATATTATATTTAGAATGATTTAGTAGGCCTACTATATCTTTATCGTTATTGCTACATTTATGGTCCTTTGTGTTGACAGGCCTTAAGACATACATTAAACTCTTTGACCATATCAAAGATTCATTCATTGATGGATCTATGACTATAAATATCTTGACACACGTGGCTCCTGCAGAGACGTCCCACGTCCCACGTTTCTGGCGAGACTTTGAGACAGATTCAGACTGCCAGACCTCAGGTGACGATCTGCTCCACAGCTGGAGACCCATAACATCAATAACAGCATCTGACTGTGGAGATGATGAGCAGGTCTGGGTTTGAGGGTGTGCGCTTATACCCCATTTTACATTCAGATGGATGAAGTGACCCGAGAAGATACTGTAACTGTGCTTCCATTGAGAGACGGCGTGATGGAGCTTGCAGGGAGTGTGTTTTGTGGTTTCTGAGATAGGTGTGCACGTGACCGTCCGAGACGGCCCAGCCCCAGACTGAGTATTCTAATGCAAACAAGGTCTTTCAGCACACAAAGAGGCTACATATCTCATACAAAAGATGCGTTGAGCCCGGACACAACCCACACAGTGTCCAATGTCCTCATACAGTCATGTTTTGTCTCTCTCTCTCGTTCTGTGTGAGTCTTGAGTGGTACAGGCCTGGAACAATGAGGAATTCACACACAAACACACGGGGGTGTTTTAGTCTATTCAGGTCATGTCTGGTATGACGTGTGAATCCAAGATGAAGTTTTTAACATCTTTTTGGTAGTTTTGAGTAATTTGATATCATGTTAGTTACATAACTGTAAATGTAACACAGTAACAATACAATTGATTAAAAGCCAAAATCTATTTTTTTTATAATATAATTGGTAAGGCGTACATTTTACATTCGTTTTACATCACCATGGTGTTTTGGACATGGTAACATGGACATGTTTTTGGTAGTAATGTGCAAATATCATGATCAGTTTATTTGGCAACCATTCACAGCTGTATAAAAGTACCATGGTACTTTTTTGTACATTGTTTTATTGTACATTTGTACAAATACAATAACACAAAACAATAAAATAGCACTGTAATGTATCAGATGGTAATACCATGGTAATTTTATATAAACCACAGTACTGAAATGAATGTATGCAAAGGCATATTTTTATAGACATGCTTTATGGTATTCTGTGAAGTACTGTGGAGTACCATATAAAAACTATTTACTAAGAATGACAGCAACTTTGTTTTGTTTTGTTGGACACAGTAACATGCAAATACTATAATTATTTGGACATGTTTGTTTTGTGAGACTGTGAAGTGCCATGTATAAATGACAGCCATTTTGTTTGTTTAGTTTAGTTTTGGTTAGTTAAGTTTTGTTGGAAACTACATGTTTTGTCTCTGGTGTACAATGTTAATACTAATTACCATAAATGGTGGCCATTTTGTTTTGTTTTGTTTGACACAGTATCAAGCAAATACCATTGTTTTTGGACATGTTTTATTTTGTGGTACTGTGGTGTACAGTTACCATAAATGACAGCCATTTTGTTTTTTGTTTTGTTTTGTTTTGTTTTGTTTTGTTTTGTTTTGTTTTGCTTTGTTTTGATTTGTTGGACACGGTCACATGCAAATATTATTTTTTTGAACATGTTATGTTTTGTGCTACTGTGGTATACCATTTTAACACCAATTACCATAAATAGTAACTATTTTGTTTTGTTTTGTTTGACACGGTAATAAGCAAATACCATTATTTTTGGATCTGTTTTATTTTGAGGTACTGTAGTGTACAATTACCATAAATGACAGACATTTTGTTTTGTTTTGTTTTGCTTTGTTTTGTTGGACACGGTCACATGCAAATATTATTTTTTTGAACATGTTATGTTTTGTTTTGTGCTACTGTGGTATACCATGTAAACACCGATTACCATAAATAGTAGCCATTTTGTTTTGTTTTGTTTGACACGGTAAAAAGCAAATACCATTATTTTGTGGTTCTGTGGTGTAGTACCATGAAAACAATTACCATAAATGGTAGCCATTTTGTTTTGTTTTATTTAACACAGTAATATGCAAATACCATTATTATTGGCATGTTTTGTGGTACTGTGGTACATGTGAACAGCAATTACCATAAATGACAACCATTTTGTTTTGGTTTGGTTTTTTGGACATGGTAACTTAGCAATACCATTATTTTATGGACATACAGTCAAACCCAAAATTATTCAGACATTTTTTATATTTTTGATATATTTTTACTAGTGGGTGGAGGACACTATAGTTCATTTCTGTAAGTGAGGATAGCAAAATAAAGTAAACTGTGATATATTATACCCAAACATTCTTCATACAGTGGACTACCAGTAAAATTGATTTACTTTGGGACCAAAAAGTATTCAGACACTTTGACCTGACCATGTTTTGCTTATGTGTTATCTGACATAATTAAGATTTTTTCTAGACAGTTTAACTTTGAGATCTTGTCATATTTTATTACCATTTTTTAAACTATATAGTGAATAAACTACAGTGAATATAGTGCATTTATTTGCTTTTTTTTAACAGAATCACTAACAAAATATTTCAGGACATTTTCTGCAGTCATATGTGACAGTTAAAATAAATAAACAGTTGTTATGATCATTATATTGCATTGCTTCACCATAGTGAAATCATTTTTGTTATGTTCTGGCCCTTACAGCCTGTATACAAGACCTTTTCAATTGAGTGTGGCTCACAGGACACCACGGCAGTAAATGATACATGTGCTAGACTAATTCATGATTGTATGTGTAGTGAATGGGTGTGCCTGGCAGGGCCACTGTCCCAAATAACTGTGACGCTCTATTGCATGGCTCATTGTTGCGCGATAACACAGCGCCGGGATGACAGACGCCCCCGCCCCCTGGAACACCAATCAGATTCCACGTTTCCAGCATATAATTCCCCATGTAGGGGCCATTTATGAGGCATTATGGGAGCACTTTAAAATCTCATTAGACGGGACAGCTGCACTTCGATACTGCATGCTGCTTTAGCCATTTCTATTATTGCTGCTGGGGATAGCGCTACCCCCTCTGTTTTGAGATGAGCCCCATTTTGGGAGCTTAAATGGAGCTAATTGTAAGCTAAGTCAAGAGTGTGCGTCTTTGCAGGCGGCATGATACATAGTAAAAACTGTAATGCTGCAGGCAGAAACAAGGCAGTAAAAAATGGTTTATCTGAAGTGTTTGTGTATGTACAGTGAGTGAGCAAGGGGTCTTGTAATGTAAAATGCAAAGAGATGGAAAAATATATTACTAAATTCATCAGCAGCATGTGAATAAACATGGTTTCTTTGAATAATTAGCACAAATATTATGAATCAAGCTCTCGTCAATTCACTGGTGGTTTCGTAATCTAATATTAACACATTTGCTAAGGGCAATCCAAAATTAAGTAAGAAACTTGGTAAAACAACATACCTAATAAACATTTTGTATTTCTCTTGAGCCTGAAATGTTTTTTGTTTATAAGATCTTGCTAATAATATAAATTGCACTGTAAAAACTGCAAATATGAAATTGTAACTTCTTTTTTTTTTTACCTGATTTGACCCTTCAGTGGCTAATTCTTTCACATTTAATAATATTTCTGACTTGAGTCAGTTAAAAGTCTGCTAGTTTAGATGTTACAAGTACATTTTAGGTTAGCTGACAATACATTTTTACAGTATGACAACACCTACAATGAAAAGAAGTCATGAAGTGCACTAAGCACAAAAATATACTGTTGAATAATTTAATTTATAAAAAATAATTTCATTTGTTGAAAGTGTGTTTTCTAATACGTATTTGTAGGTGAGTAGCCTATAAGCATCTTGTTTGTATAGAAATTCTATTTAAAAATAGAATGAACATAACTCTGACATGATATATTAGTTTTATTATTCAGGCTAGATCTAATTTATATTTTTTTAAACATTAAAACATTATCATTTAAGTCTTTAGGCTACTTCATGGTAGGCTAATAGACTGCAGTGTCACTTTAAAGACCTGAACAATCATCTTCAGTCTTCAGAAGAGCATGTTTAAAACCTGGTAAGTTCTGATTTAACATGTTGTTTTGTCAAGCTTGACAAGATTTGTCATATAAAATAAACAGAAAAGTAATATTGTTGCTAATGCTAATGCTAGGAAGCCATGGCATGGGGATAACAGTAAAACAACCATTTTCTTTTGTAATTGCAGTGTTTTATTCAACCAGTGCTGAATTTGCGTCTATACAAGTGCAGTGATGTTTCTTAGTATGTTGTTTGTGCCAGTGCTAGACGCAGTTTTCACGCCACACGACCATTTTCTCACACAGTGAAAAAACGTCGCGGAAGAAAGAGAACACATACAGCGCGCTGACAGACAAGACAGAGCAGTGAACAAAGTCTCAGCTTTCAATTTCTGTAAGTTTTATTACGAAATTCAAACAATAAATACCGTTTTGGCGGATTGCTGTAACGGCTCAGTTTAAAGAAGCGGTTAACTGATCATCTCTTTCTCTTTACTAGCTACAGCACAAAAATAAGCATGAATGAGCATCTGAGAGTATGTTGAAAGAATCAGTACAACTTACTGAAATGATTCATGTCTCACGTGATCACTTAATCAGTGTTTCTACCGCATAAAGATGTCAAAGCGTGTAAAACACTGTACATTTACCTCAGAAAATCCATTCCGTTTTCATAAACTCTTTAGTGAGAGAGAAAATGTACTTAAGAGAGGAGCATTTAGCAAAAAAGCATTACAGTTACTTTACATATTTTCTTATGTCATTAAAAGGTTATGTAAGGTCATTATAAAAACGGCCTCAAATGCAAGTGTACACAAATCAGTTGTTAACCTTTATAATAATACCAGCTGACAGGATTCCATGTATAGTTTTAGCATAGTATAGTATTTTTCCTTGAGAAAAAAACCCTGGTATCTATATATCCAAATAAATCAAGACTGAAATCGAATTGCAATCTTAATCGAATCTGAAAATTTCTCAACCCAAGCTGAACTCAAAAGTTGGCACTGGTTTATGATGAGATGTAAGTATGGTGGATATATTTAGGCTTATTTTTCATAAGTATATTTTTCAGAAATAAAGTCTGAGGTTGCATTTCCAAAAAAGTAGGCTATAAAAAGGAACATTTTCTTTATATTTAACATGTCAGAATAGCAACATGCTAATGGCTCTCTGTTCAGGGAATGACTTAAAATCTATATTTAGTGTTTACTTGATACTTAAATGAAAATATATTGTTTTTACTCAGGGTTGAAGGAATGCTGTCTGTATTGTATAAAGCATTCATTGGTTTTGTGTAGAACAAACCCCGTGAGAGTGCTGTCGTTGCGTTAGCAAAGACATGCGCTGCAGATGGAGGTGAGCACACTGGTGTTCTCTGTTCACACCTGATATTTTTGGAGCTCTCTTGTTCCAAATCGTGAGGGGAAAAAGAAGGAGAGAAAAAAATTGTCAATGTTTATGTGGAAAGCTCAGCGCTCAGATTCGCCTGCCATCTGAAGCCAGTGAGAGAGAAGAATTTGGCGGAGAGTATTTTTAAACCCCAGAGAAACCTCAAAGGCTGTACTTAGAGGGGGTCAGCCGAGGCAAGATGGAGGCACGCCATACAAAAACCTCCCAGGCAGATGGGCCTTTCAGAGCCCCTCTGCTACCGATGTCAATGTCAGGCCTACCTGTGAACCCACACTTCTGTTTTTCTACATTATCCTTCTTAATTCATCATTATTTCTGGATAAACAGGGCCAGGTCAAGCTTTTTATTTTTGAAAGTACCATTTTGCTAAGATGTACTTTTCATACTGGCAGATTTAGTCAAGGTCATATGCTGAACAAAACGAGTTTGATTTGAGCTCAAAGGGTGACATGTATGTATTAAGGATTATCTGAGTGAGGAGATATACTGTGATCGCTGCTGTAGCACGAGACACGTTTAAGATATTGAAGCAGACGTTCTCATAATGTCGCATCAGATCATTCCCTCTCATGCTCAGACTCGAGGAAGAGAGAGAGGGAGGAGTGAGACGATGACGTGCTGTTCGAGAGAAGCTACTTTTTTTTAAATAGCTATTTCTGCTTTCAATAATTTGCAATAAGTCTGCAACATAAGTGAAAATTGACTCTATTTACTTTTATAATTAACATTCCTGGTCTTATTGATGATGATAAACATTCAGATTCATGATTCACATACAAATTTATTGTAAATAGGCCTGCATTGATACATATTTCTTGATTAAATTCAGATTCACAAGCTTTTGATTCAGTTTTGATTAATTTCAGTTTCAATGTACATTTATTTACATATGAAAGAAATTATCCTCCTCATACAGGGAAAATTCTATAACAAAGTTAATATTGAGTAACTTATAGTTTTGGCACAATATTGCCATTCTTTTTTTTTTGTTTCGCCCAACAAAGCCAAAGAAGAAAAAAAAATGTCTCTGCACTGAACGAATCAGTGTTATTTGTCGCCACCTACTGGTATCTTGATGTTGATTCAACAACTCTGGCGAAGGCAGTGAGTTCGTTCAGTGAAGGATTTGTCAAACTTATTCAAATGGTAACTACTGAGTTTGTGTGTCTTTTTGAATGATTCATTAAAAGGACAGGCTCAAAAATGTTTTTGTGAATTCGACCAGATGGTTGCGTGGTATGTTTTTATGGAACCTGTTGTCATTTGTTCATGAATCAGACTACACTTGTTGCATGTTTATTTTTTGTTATTCACTATAAAGAACCTGATCATAAAAGCAGTGTTGGGGAAAGTTACTTTTAAAAGTAATGCATTGCAATATTGCATTACTCCCTAAAAATTAACTAATTGTTTTAGTTACTTTTTAATGAAAAGTAATGTGTTACATTACTTTTGCTTTACTTTTTCTCACCTGGTTTGTTTGTTTTTTAATAACAACAAAATTTTTTATATTTTTGCCAAATATAAAAAAGGCCCTTTCACACCAAAAGTAAAATGAATAAGCCTAAGGCTGAAGGAAATGCATATTTGAGCCTGTACAGTAGAGGGCGCAGCTCAAACAAACCTTTCAGCTGTGCTGCCATTCTGGATTAAAGAAGAATAGGATACAGGAGAAGGAAGTTTAACACTCTTATTTCTAAATCTAATAATGTAATCTAAATAATGTTATCTAAGTCTTATGTAAAGTAATTTAGCTTATTAGTATGATTGAATTGGATCATTGTAGGTCAGCAGCAAAGACATTGGTTAATAAAGTGAGATTAAATACATAAAGTATATTTGTGCAATTTAAGATAGTTAATTATTACAGGTTTGCTTAAAATTCTGAGATTGCACTTCACTGTTTTTCAGTGTTTTTGCGCAAGTGAGATAAGTAAATGCATGTTCACATTTAGTCTAGAACTACAATAACCATCATGTTCACAACTATAATAGTGCAAATAATGCCTCTGCACTTTATTTCTCTCAGCATGGGGACAGGAGAGCTGTCAGTCAATAAAAAAAGTAACTTAGATATTTTGTTGTAAATTGAAAAAGTAATGCGTTATTTTACTAGTTACTTGAAAAAGTAATCTGATTACGTAACTCGAGTTACTTGTAATGTGTTACCCCAACACTGCATAAGAGTCATTTATTGGTGAATAGGCCTACGCTGGTTGCAAGCGTTTGTTTTTGATCCACAACATGAACTGGTTCATAAGAGTTTGTGAATCGGACTACAGTGGGCACACGGCACATTGCCTTTTGTCTTATCACATTCAATTCGGATTGCAAACTTGTGTAAAATATGATTTATTTTACAGTTGGAAACGGGTATAGATTGAGCATTGGGGAGCGCACGCATAGACAATAAAAATGTTCCCAGCCTTGAAATGTGACTTTCCTTCACACTAACATTCTTTAGAAATTGTTACCTGACAATATCCAGAACACAAGTTATTTTAAGTTATACATTTGGAAAGATTATTTATTAGTATGTGTGGTTTAGTGTTTCAATGCTTTAAATCATTACATGGTTACATAATTATGCTATATATTTGTTGCTTTCCTTTTAGTCAGATTACAGGATGGGAACCAAAAGAGAACCAAAACATAATACAGTTTCAGTAGTTCATTACTATGTAGATCTTCTAGTTCTAAGTGACCCAGATTGCAGAGAAATGCATCCATATGTGCCGCATGCCTACGCATTTGAAAGAACACGTTATCTACATGCTCAACGAGCAGTGACCTGTGACAAGAGCGCGTGAACTGACATTCTTCGCCATATGTTTCTTTTAGACACGCTAGATGAATTTGTAGCAAACCAAACGCCTATGTCGCCTTCACGAGGGACATTAAAATCCATTAGCGTTTTCATTGACTCACATATACACGAGTAGGTTACATTTGGACACTCGGTGGCTGTGTAAATATTGAATAAACGTTTTCTCGCCGTTCATACAGTACAGTATGAATGAAAATGAACTAATGGCTGAGGATTTATGCTGCCCGCTGATGGCTCACCCTAAGAGTTTTGTTCCATTTACCTGGAGTATTTTGAATAAAAAGCCAATAATGTGTGTGCTGGGAAACGTCCAAGAAATTACACGAAATGACTCTTGCGCTCAGCGCCTGCAATTCAGCCAAATGAAGTACATTTTTAACATAATGAAAAGGGCCGTTGCATTAAGTCAGTAGAGCGGTTTATAGTCTGGGAAACCGATGCTGATTTCGTAAAGCATGTTGAGATGACGGTATGCAGATCGGCACAAGCACTGATATGATTGCGATCATAATTACTATCATTAATATGCAGTTCAAAACGACCTGCCTGCGTATTCGCTAAAGTTGCGACCCCTCGACCAAATTGAGGACATGATGGCTACACCTTTATTTTGCCTAAATAAATAAATTTCCAGGGCTTCTAGATATGTTTAAACAAGCCAGACCTGAATGCAAATGGCCTGCAATTATTTATTCATGAAATGTGTGCAGGTTCAGTCAAGTGAAAGTGGTTAGCATTGGGCATTTGAACAGAATCATTCAATAGCCTTTCAAAAGCAAATGAATTACAATCCAAAGAAAAACAGGTTCAGGGTTTGATTAATGGACTCAAGTGACGCATAAAATACGGGGCGCACATGATTAGCGACTGGTCAACAGTGTTGGTGAGTCTCTGCCGTGCTACCTAATACTCCCAGCACTGGTCAACGTAAACACAGCTGTTTAACACCCTCCGCGCGCGCACCCGTGATAAATTTCAGCTTTTGTGAGGTGAGGTCACGACGCTACCTTTCCCTCTGTTTCCCCTCCTTCATAAATTCCTTTAAAAACGCTAAATTAGTGGTCCGAGGACGAATGTAATGACAAGTAATTATAGCTATATTACAGTAAAACTAATTAGGCAATTATACGTGAATACAAACACGACGACGCGAATGTTACACAGCAGTCAGATTAACGTCAAAGTCGCTGTCAGGGTTGTCAGAGCCTTCAGCTCCATTTACCACATCTGGCAGTCAAAGCCACATTTAAGTTCGTCTTTTGGACAAATAATTATTCACAGGCATTGACAAATCTAAAGCAACGTTAGAACAAGTGTCTGTCCTGATAGCCATGAAGTGCCTCTGGCTTATTCTCATGGAGTGTATTAATATGTACGAGATTCGAGTAGCTCTCAAAAACTTAACCAGCTATATCAGCTATTTCTGTGTTTAAATAGTTGATGGAGCTTCTAAAAATGAAGAGCTATGAGTTGCCTTTAATATATTCTGGCTGTGCTTGATCGATGAACGAGTAAATGCCAAGCTAATAGTGATGTCTTTTACATACTAAGTGAAGAAAACTCTGTTTTCCTAGTCATACCCCTTTCAGAATCTTCTTAAATGATCTTAAATTAATAGTTTTTATGTTGTTCCAAACCTGTGTTTTATTTTTGTCTATGGAACACCAAAAGAGTTATCGTGCAAAATGTTTTTGCTGCTCTTTTCCCATACAATGTAAGTGAAGGGGGACTGATGAGCTGCAATGTTACTGGAAGATTTTCAGAAAATAACAGACAAAAAGTCTTTTTCTCACACAAACTGTCACATAACTTCGGAGGATTTGCAATATAGCGCATATCATATTTTTTCGATGCTTTTTTGTCATATTTGGAGCCTGACAGCTCCAGTCCCCATCCATTTTCATTGTATAGGAAAAAGTGAAAAGGAAGTGAGCTCCTGCTAAATAATAACTCTGTTTCACAGAAGAAAGTAAGTCACAAGGGTTTGTAAAAACATGAGCATAAGCAATTTTCATTTTTGGGTGTACTATTCCTTTAAGACCACAGTGACTATCCGTTCATAATTCTGTTGGGATGGGTATTAGCAAGTTTACTCTTGTTTATAAAGGGAAATTTATTTTCAACCCTCTCTCAGGAGTAAACACAAGACGCAGCAGGCCCTAACGCGGAAAAAAATATCAAACTAATTCAAATAAACAGCATGTCGTCCAGCAGAGGTCAAGCAGGTTTAGGTCAATTCTGTTGCTAATGCTGTAGACGCAATGTGTGTGTCTGAGGTTCTGTAATTGAATTCATGCGTTCTGATGTGCATATACTTGCATTTCTAATCAGATTTTGTGGAAATTATGCCTAGAGATGGCAGCCAAAATAAAACCGCATACACTTTTACAGTATCACACCAGGAAAACAAATATTTTTATTTTATTTTAGTTGGTTGTTTTTAGGTCACAATGTTGACAGAGTGCATTAATGTTAGGTTGTGATTCTGTATCAAAAGTCTGGTGGATTTTTAGAAAAACATTTTAGCAAAAATACTGTGGTGGTACCATAGTACAGTGATGGTTGTTTATTATATATATCCATGGTACATGGCAATGCCAAAGAACTTTCAAGGAATTCCATGGAATGTGGCAAATGTTAAATGATACAAATTAAAAAAAAAAAAAAAAATGTTATTGGGACACTGTAAAATGCTTTGTCAGCACAGTTTTTTTCTGTAAAAACAATATTTATCAAATATAATAGAAATATGTCTTTTTTGTTTTGTTGTTTGTTATTATACTTAATCTGTTGGTTAAATAGGCTGCATGCGCTGACAGATGAGAAAAAAATTTGAACTGAATTTAGCTGGATAATGTTACTAAATTTGCACTGAACTGAATCAACATTGAACTGACTTGAGCTGAATAATGAGCTGCTTATAGATGAATTTAACTGTTTTAATAATTGATGATCTTTACAACATTGACACAGTTATTGAAATGAATTGAATCAATGCTGAACTAAATTGAGCAGAATAATGACACTATTATGTGCGATAAAGCTGCTTTACTGCTGAAATTGAATTTGTTGCATAATTGATGAATTTTACAACATTAACACTCAAACCAAAAATAAGTAGATCCCTATCATTTATTCCCTACCATTTGGATAACTCATCCTCACTCTCATCACATGGAAGAGCTAACTCTGTACTCTTCCTATTGCCCTTTCTGTAAAATATTGCTGAATTCATTTTATGAAAAGAAGAAATAATTTTGTTATTTATACATAAATACAACTATACTACAATAAACACTTCAAATAAATAACTGCTATCATATTGTTGATGCTATATCTATCTATAACTATCTGCAATTCCACTGTGGTACAGCGTTGCCATATGGAAACATTGATATTTTCTCAATTTACAGTAAACTATGTTAAAATAGTTTAAAAGTTGATTTGTGAATAAAAATATCTAATTTACTTATCAAAGATGCTGCAAAAAATCCCCCTTGAGAAGAGATGTTTAGAAATGAGGTTAATGGAGCAATTTCTGGAGCACTTCAAACAGGTGTCTTCCGTGTGAGGTTGACAGTGGGAAAGAGAGTTTTGGAGGGACATTCAAATGTCATATGACTTAAAAACAGCACATCATTAGCTACCTTAAAGCCTGCCCTTTTAATTCCCATATTGCAATATATTTTATTTTTTCTGAATAGCAAGGAAATAAGTAGAAATTAATTGTTGCCATATGGCAACACCGTACCATAAAAAAAAATTTTTATTTATTTTTTTTACATTTTCTCTTTTCTTCTTCTTTTTTTGTAAAAATTTATTTTGTTAGTGATATGAAGCTCGCGCTGTCCAAGTGAAATAGCCCAGTAGCTTGTTTTAGTGCTAAATTCTTCAATTAATGCTTTCTGGAAGCTATGGTACATTAGAATGGGAGACTAGCTAAATATTTTGCTGCAAAGTTCCCTAACCTCTAACAGCAGTGTTTATCTCACTCTCTTTCCTTCAGCAAATTTATAACAATTGTCAGTAATGAGAATATTCCTTTGTGTCTCCTGGACCATCAGGAACCCCAGAGGAACGTTGATTAACCTCCAACCTCAACTCGCAGTGATCAGCCTCTCAATAACTATATTACTTTGGATTGTGCCTTGTCAGGAACGGACAGAGTGGCTTTTAAGATTATTTTTTTCTGAGTCAACAGCTTTGATTTGAAATATGTGTTTAATAGCCAGCGTCTACTGTAAATAAGTTTCGCTGACCCTCTGAGTGCGATTGAGCTTTCTAACATCACTGGTCTTGTTGCATCATATTTTGGTAATATTAACTGCTTTCCAGTCTATTAAAACAAAGAAAAGATTACAAATTGACACCAGATATCAAACTATGTGACCCTGTGTACAGCATACGTGTCTCTGATGTGCCGTAGCTACAGGGCTCTCCGGAGACTTGTTCCAAGTTATTTATGATTCAGGAATTAATCTCACTTAGTGAAAGCTCCCGAAGAAGTGATCGTCTTGAAAAGCGGAGAGGGGGAGGGCTGCGGCAGGGGTAGGGTAGAGGCTGAAATGCGATTCAAGACTTATTTAAATCCCCCTCGTAGATTAGAAACCAGTTTGACAACCCTTTCACCACTTGTGATATCTGAGGGGTTTTTTTATGCCACGGCAAAAGGAGGTAATCCATTCGGAATTTACAAATGATTTGAAGCAGAGCAGCAGACAAACTGCGCCGGCTGTTTCCGGAGAAATATTTCCATATTAGCGATAATTTGTCAACAGAAATGCAAATAAGGGCTACATTTGAGCCATTGTACAGCTGAATGCCATATTTTCCCATTGTTGGGGCTGAATCGTCCAAGGCTTTTCTTCCCGGGGCTCATCAACATTTCAAATATGGATTATTATTTATGGCTGGGGATATATCATTGGCATATCATAGAAGTAACTAAGGAAATATGATGTTGTCATAAAATAATATAGGGGAATGTATGGCTCTTCTGAATGAGCTGTAATGGAAGTATTCTACTGGTGGAGGCTCAGCTGGGCGGGATTTCTGCTTAAAATGATGTCTGCACAGACCTTATATAAAAAGATATAAACATTTATTAAAATCACCCCATGTTATTTTGTTCATCTGTGCAAGAAATAAAGACTTTATGAGACAAGGTATTAAATCTCATTAATTTCACCATTTCTGATCATGAACTGATTTTGCATCTTTGATTGCTCATTATATGCTTATTAATTAAATCATCATCAATCTTGCTATGGTACGTTTGAGCCATAAGCACAATCCAATTAGATCATTATGTTTGTTTGTTGGTTGGTTGGTTGGTTGATTGTCCATTGCAGTTCGACTAATGCACAGATTATGTAAATATATCTACATATCATGGATTTTCATTTCCAAGATGTTTTTCATAAGCTTTGTTGATGTCTAATGAGAAAATGTTGAGCAAATATTGAAATGTGCATTTGGTCGTCTCTCGTCATTTACAAGACACCATTTTGAACTAAAAACGGAAAACGTTCATTTACACAACTACGCCATTTTGGGGGCCTGAAATGCAAACTTTTGAAAACGGGTTTTAAAGTGCAAGTTTTTAAAAACGATACCATTATCATCTCCGCATAAACTACAAAAACGGTGACGTGATGTGCGAGTGTAGTGTGTATAGTGTTTATTCTATAGGCTCATAGTGTTTCTTTCCAAAGTGACATAGCCAACTACTGGCCTGGCATGAATAATACAGCGCTTTTAATCGTTTTTGTGGATCCGTGTGAACAGGAATAATTTTTACAACGTTGTCGCCTGTACACAAAACTTTTCAAAAACCCAAAGGAAAAGCTTTTCTGTTTTTAGTACATCATTGTCGTGGAAACGTATCCTTTGTTTATATGTTGATATAGGACTGAGAGATTTCCTGTCACATGTTCTGGCGAGGATATGTTTATAAAATTTAACTAGTTAATATAGACTTTAAAATTCCTCATAAATAGCTTAAGAAGAGCAGTTTTTGTTTCTGTGTTGTCATATGTCCTGTTGAAACGGGAAGCGGTGGAAGGACACATCATGAACAGCATTTAGATTGTCACAGACAAATCAGATTTAGTAGTAATAATGTGCACTGTCATTTACCATTGTTCGACAAATTTTTGCATGCGAAATCCACTAATTTCAATAGGAATCCATGTGATTAGGAATTTTGTGTGAGGGCGAAAATTTTTCCCACATTGATTTTGCGGCAAGTTCAAGTTGGTTGCTTGAAAGCTGCACAAAGAACCTGGGAGCTGTGCTTCATATTGACAGACCTTTTTCCCTGCAAAATATTAGGGCAATGCATTGCGATTCATGAATCGTTTCTGATATTTTCTAAACGTTTCGCAAATCGATTCTGAGCTTAGTTTTTAACAGCAGATGGCGCTCTAGGCAATTTTTTAACCGCACGCTCAAATGCTCACGAAGAAGACTGCTTGTGCATTCGGCTGAGTCTGAGAATGTATTTGTACCTCAGAATTATTTTATGACGTGAGATTAATGTAAACAGCCCACTGCAAACACCCTTGAGATTCACTTCAACCTTTTCGAACTTTATGAATGATTATTTTATAGAAGGTTCAAGTGGTGTGCGTAAGGAATTGGAAGAGAGCAGAGTACAGCTGTTTCTAAAGCGCGCAGTGCCATCTGCTGTTGAAAACTAAGCTCAGAATCGATTGGAGAGAGAATCGCGATGCATATGGAAAATATCAGAATCGATCCAGAATAATTTCTCGCTTTGTGATGCACCAATGTATTCTCCCAGCCCTACAAAACATGATTTAATTGTTTATTTGGGATACATAAAATGATAGCTGTGAAATTAGCCTTAGCAAGGCAAAGGAGTTGAACTTTTCATTTCAGTAATGCCATTTTTTATCCCAGAATTTCATATGCATCCATAAATGTCTAGAACAAACATGTAGGCTATCCTTCTAAACATTAGCATATATCATCATTAGTAGAATACTTTGCAGTATTAAGAAAAGTTCTCACTTTCTGCTCAGAATGCTGAATTTGCATGATTTGTAAATAAATCCATTTTGATGTTTGCATCACATAACCAGCTCTAAATGTATGGCTTTTCTGATGTAGTAAACGTGCTCGGTAGCTCACCTGGTACAGCATTGCACTTGTGATGTGAAGTGCTCAGGTAGGAGTCCCTTGAAACAAAAGTCAGGATGATAAAATAGCTCAAGGATTTGTAGAAGCAAGCTAAAATAGCATTGTTGCTTCAGCAAATGTGTTTTTATCTCATGTTTGCTTTCGATAACACTATCGGATAGGTTTAGTGTAGGTGCTACATTATTTTTAAACGTGAGTTGCATTAACTAATGATGAGCATTAACCTCTTTTAATTTCTGAAAGTTGCAATATGTACAACAACTACTGTACCGCAATAGAACTTTGCCATAATCACGTTCATCTGTTTCAGTCAGATAAAACCCAAAGTGCTTTTAGCAGCACTCAATAGTTTTGAAAGTATCACAAGATACAAGAAGCAACGTAATATCATGCCACTGGCATGTTTTTCCAATGAGCCTGGGTTGAAGTCTAATGGTGTATACAGTGAATTTATACACCTAATTTGGTAAATCCACACTTCGAGCTTGAAAACATGTTGTAAATTCATCTCAAATTGACTGTGCATTGCATGTTGGATAGATGTGATTTGCAATGAGATTCTACAAGCAGTGATTTGAATATGTGGACGTGCAGCGTGATATACAGTAGCCAAGTACCATGTTTTACCGTGTTGCCAAGTCCGTGGTTTTCCTACTTTTACTTTTTCATGTTTGCAGGTCGAAGCGACCCCAAATAACATGATATTTAGCCCCTGCCAAAAATGCGGATTTTACCCCCTGTAACGCGATTTTTACCAGAGCCCCATCGGATTCTTTTCCACCGGCTGTAGACGTGAAGACAACACCTCCCATGACTCCACAAAATCAAAGCATCATCAAGATACAACTTCGTCTTGAATAAGCGACCTCTAGTGGTGAAAAATTACATATTGTGCCTTTAATGGTAACGTTAGCCATATTTTTGTTAGCTAGGAAAAGCTAGTGAAAGTCTCTTCACAGAAATGGCTCCTTAAGGTAAAAACTACACAGTTTGGCTTTTCCCAGCATATAAAAAGTTTAGAAGTGTCAGTTATTTGGAGCATAAACATACTGCATTCATTTGCCTATATGTGTGTGTGCGTTTCACTCTGACTGAGCAAATGTGCTCTTCACAGTCATCTGTCGGTCACCCTCATCAGCTTGTCTATCACTCGCGTTCCCTCTTTTCTTCCTCTCTTTCCCCCCTGGGTGTATGTTGTTGTTCTCATGTTGGTTGGATGCCAGCTTCCTCAAACACACATTACATGCCAGCGAGCTTCAGGGACGGCTGCGCCACGCCACAGTGGCCTTAAAAGTGTGCCTTACGTAATTGCCAACTGTCTCGAATCATTAGGGGCAGCCTTTAAAAAATACATGTTTCTGCCGACAGCTGCGTACTCTCGACTTTGCTTGCCTTTCAGATCGGATTTGCTTTAGAGGTTCCACTCAGTTATATTTAACCCAGGGCACAATGAGAGC
Source organism: Anabarilius grahami (assembly GCA_003731715.1). Taxonomy (NCBI): domain Eukaryota; kingdom Metazoa; phylum Chordata; class Actinopteri; order Cypriniformes; family Xenocyprididae; genus Anabarilius; species Anabarilius grahami. Next base: position 5,485,971 of record RJVU01053127.1, read on the forward strand.
TCTGGCGGCAAGGACCTCTGCTATCTGTTCCTTTCTCCTTCATGAACGAAACAAAGGAATTGTGGGTATTAGGATGTAATTATTCTCTGAATTTGACCAGGCAAGGTGGTGTACTAGTTCGGGGTTCTGGCAAAATTAGCATTAGATTTACTGCCATTTGTAACTTGAATGAAATGTTTGTTTATTTATGCCTAAGCAAATCTGAAGAGATTTCAAAGAGACCACTTAGCTGTCATACTTTTAGTTATTGTGCTCATGCTTTTTTATATAGGGAGTATTCATCGTTTGATGTATTAATTAAAGCCGGCTGTGTGTTTGTGCGTCTAAGCATGTTCTGTGTAGCATATGAGTGATGAGCACACACTCCGACAGCCATGTCACATCCTGTAAGAATGGGGGCAGTTCAGGCGCAGCTGCCCCGCAGACACACTCCCACAAACACACACAAACTCGCACGCACACATCTGTGAGCCAAAGCTGCAGTGCAAAAATATCTGTTCTACTTTAGTCCTTTATTGTTTTTTGACAAAAAAAAGATGATCAATATTTGGTGGCTTTTACAAATAATTATAAATGATATATTTTTGTGACAAAATATTTTAAACATTTAGTTAAATTGTTATTATTTAGGTAATTGTTAATAATTTTTTAGCATTTTAATACGCACGTGTGTGTGTGTGTGTAAATATAAATTGTAATGCTTAATATGCAATCATCTCGAACCCCCTAAAATTCTTTTTATACAAATGATAAAGCATAAA
>RJVU01053127.1:5486744-5499118 GCA_003731715.1 Anabarilius grahami
ATGATAAAACATAAATTAATATTTTTTATATATATATACATGTTTTTTTATTAAATTGTTATTATTATTTAGGTAATTATTAATCATTAATTATTATTATGTAAAGCATGAAAACGTTTTGTAAAATTGATCTCAAAACCGCCTAAAATTGTTTTTTATAAACACATATATGCATTTACATTAAATTGTAAAGCATAAATGAATATAAATTATATAAAACTAAATATAAAGATATATTTATTAAATTATTATGATTATTATAGGTGATTATTGTTAAATCGTTTAAACAATTTATCCATAAGTTGAATATAATCAATTCTCTCTCTGTCTAAAAATAATATACGTATTTGTTTTTGCATGCATTTAAATTAAGTTATGGTAACTGCAATCTAAAGTCAGAACATAGAGATTGTGTTTAATGTTCCTTTTTTAGAGATTTTTTTTTCTTTGTTTTGGTGGCTCAGACATGTGGCTTACCTGTTTGAAGACTTCATACACTGATGCACGCTTTGCTCCAGTTATTGTTGCTTGAAGGCACCTACCACAGGAAGAGGTGCTCAGTCAAATCCGAAGGTCACACAAAAGGGGCCTCTCGTTCCCAGGGTCAGATGATGTCACCAGGCTGAGACAAAGGGAGGTGTTGGGCAGGTGGTGGCCTCAGAGATCTCTGTGTCATTTTCATTCACCACAGGGGCGAATGGTGGCCGTGAGAAAGCAAAGGAAGATCAATACCGTTCAGCCAGAGGGGGCCCCCCAAAAATTATTTACAAATGTGAGAGGAGCTGGTCTGACAATACGGGGGGAAATCTTGATGAATAACGCAGAGAAACACCTCAATGTCTCACAGCATTTTTGAATTCAAGATTTTATTTTATTTTTTTACATTATGAGTTGCTACATTACTTACAATTTTTAAGATGCTGGCTTTTATTTTTTGTTTTTTTGTAAATTTGTCAAATCTTTGTTTGAAATATCGGTACTAGAGAGAGATAGAGAGGGAGATAATTGTACATCATTGATTATTTTTCCATTTTAGTTATTTTTTATTTTTTTTAACAGCAACTAGACATGAAACGTTTGCTGCTTGTGGGGGAGTGTGAAAAACATCTGAAATATTTATGTCATTTTTTTTGAGTGAGCAGTGGAAAGATTTTTTTTTAAGACACCTGTTTCTAAATGAAGATCTGTTCTCAGCCTACACACATACACAAAGGCATAAACAAGAAAACAAACTTACTTAGAAATGTATGATGTTACAACAGTCCAAAATTCCACCACATCCTTCCCAAGTCCATTAAAATTTCTCACGTTCCATCCACAAAAATTATATTGACGTTTTTTTTTTGTTTTTATTGTTGCATTCAGTGTCATTTTAGTTTTGTTTTCATTTGATAGCCAAAGTATCAAAGCATATTTATCTTTCGCTCAGCAGCTGAAAAAAAAAAGACAGATAATTGACCATTAATCTGTTTGCGATTCATCTTTCTGCCACTGCACCTTCCATGTTTTGACAATGGCTGAACAATTGTCATGCTAAAGAGGTCTCTATATATGAAAATAGCATCTAATTATGGGTGAGGGGCCTCGGACACATCATAATGACAGAACACCTCCCTTTAGCAAAGGGCTTGTTGCTCTGGAGTTTTATAGAAACCGGGTCGTAGCGCCATTAGCCCTTGTATGCGACAATGAAGCAGCTAACAATAGAAGGTCCATTATTGCACTTGTATGTTTGAGTTGGCTGTCGAACCCTCTCTCTCTCTCTCTCTCCACGCTCTAAGTAATGGGAGGCAAGGCGTACTGCTCACAAAGGCACAGGGCCTGGTGGGAATAAGGGGGCTGGCTGGTTAATCACTGGCCTTAAACTACAGGAAGTTGTCTATTCAAAGAGCCCCTCGGGCAGCAGCTCAAACCTTTAATCAATGCTGGGATGAGCCCAGCCTGGTGCCGAAGGTTGGGACGGGAAGCTGGCGTGGTGCTTGATTACTCTCAGAAGAGAAATTGAAACCCTCTTTTTAAAGATCTATATTTGAACGGCATGAAGTATTAGCGATTTAGCGTGTGTCAAGTATTGTTCGTACTGCATGTAGGGTTACAGATTCTGACACACCGTAAGTGTTAGGGCCGTAACTCTGTTATTACTTTCCTAATCACTTTTTTAGCCTGGCGGATTATTAAACACACAAAAGAGTTTCATTTTGAGGAAGAAACAGATCAGAATAACAGAATTTTTGGTTGCAAAATCCATCGGTTTGATGGGAATCCATGTGATTTTGTATGTGGGAGAAAGATTTCCCCACAGAGATTTTGCAGTGTTGGTCATGTTAGATTTCTTGGTTTGAAAGTGACTTTGTACATTGCTACACTATTTACAATAGAAATAGTCTTTTTCCATTTCTCAAATGTTACCGCACCTTTAAAGAGATAGCACCCAAAAACTCAAATTCAGTCAACATTTACTCACCCAGGTTCAATCCAAATCTGCATGACTAGGCTACTACTTCATTAATCTAGATACTTTTGAACAGTGTTTTCATTTCAAAATGCTCTACATCCACACTAGCGTTTTCAAGCGAAAGTTTCTTATCCACTGAAACATCGAAAAATGCAAAAATAATCTTACTATACGTGCGTAAAGGTGATAAAAGCTCACTGAGACGTTACCGAGAAACCAGACATACTAAAGTTCTGACTCTATTCTTCTGGCACTATCAGTTTGTTAGCAAAATATGTCACCACTTACTGATGCGTCCAGGTCGCACTCAATCGCCATTCCATGATTGTCTAAAACATAATTGCCCAGTGGTGGAAAGAGTTCTAAAAAAATTTATTTAAGTAAAAGAGTTGCTACTTAAGAAATAATTTACTTGAGTACAAGTAGATGTACTGAAAAATAATGACTCGAGTAAGAGTAAATGAGTAGTTTGTTGAAAAAACTACTCAAGTTACAAAGTACTTTAGTATTATTTTTCTATTTTTACACAAAATGAGGTGATGTTAACAATATGGAGCACTAAACACTCTCATGTAATTTTTCTGTATCATTCATACTGGAAGCCGGAGGGCGCCCTCGCGCAGAAAGTCCACAAGTGAGATTCATAGAACTATTAAACCTATGACATTCCAGGAAATCCCTTATATGGACAACAGATACAGCTGAATAACATGCAGATAGAGATGTTCTGACTGATGACACTTGAAGACAATATGATTGTGAGGAAATATGTTGTTTATCTGTGTTCTTCTAGCAATCTTGGGTATTTTTAAAAGAATAATGTATATCTATAATGCAACACTAATCGACATACTCTGTATCATGGAATTTTATAACATATTTTCTGTCTCACTGTGTTAATAAGCAACATGAAACCACAGAAGTTTGATGTGTATATATAGGCTATATAGTGATTTTTGAGCAAAACATGAAATGCTAAGCAAACATACTAGCTATCCCTATTGCCAATAGCGATTGTTTTATTATTAATTTTGAAAAGTAAGCGCATGTAAGACGGTGGTCTCAAACTCAGTTCCTGGAGGGCCACAGCCCTGCAGAGTTTAGCTCCAACCAGCTCCGACTCACACCTGCTTAGAAGTTTCTAGCAAAGCCACTGGAAGGCAAGCCTGCAGCCTTTAGCCAAAAAAGCATAACGGCTAATGCTAGCTGGCGGTACGCATTGGCGGTACACAGGGAGGAGTTTTGAACGGCGACACGATAGGCTGAGAGGTGCTTCACGTGATTAAGTTAGCCGTTATGCTTTCTCCAATGGTAAGAGATACAGACCCTCTTATCTCCCTATAATAATACGATCTCTGGTTTCTAATCCTGAAGACCTTGATTAGCTGGATCAGGTGTGTTTGATTAGGGTTGGAGCAAAACTGTGTAGAGCTGTGGCCCTCCAGGAATTGAGTTTGAGACCAGTGATAATTTGAATGTTTTTTAAGAAGGGCAAAAGCAAAAAAGGGTGAGATGTCCGATCAAAGAAATGAGGGATTAAAACCGTATGAATAGAAAATGTGTCGCATGACTTAGCATACATCATTGTTTTCAAATACTTTGTTTTTCACAGTCCACACTACAATGCGAAAACAGCGTTTTCAAATCTATCCACTTGGGAGAGCATCTCCAAAAATTTTTTTTTTTTCAACTGTTCCTGTAATGAAAGTCAATAGGGTAAGGGAATCAAATTTTTGACTTTAGCTGTATGGGGAAACAACGAGGGTGAGTAAATTATGACAGAAGAAGTATCCTTTTAGGTTCACACACAGGTTTTTGTAAAAGGCTTTACTTAATTATGACTATCTGTCACCCTCTCTTCAGACCACATAAAGAAACCGAAGAAGTCTTAAAAGCAAAACAACAAAATGAAACAGACTCTGCCACTCTTGTTCTGTGGGAGAAAAGATGTTTCTGACGTTACTGTTCCCCCAAACGCCCATTTGGAGACCCTTTTAGTGTCGGTAAAGATCATTTGAGCAAGCATTTTTTGAAAGTCCTGCTGGGTAAAACGGTTTTATTCTCACATTAAAAAATTACGAGCATGTGGGGGGACTGGGCTCGAATCCAAAAGCTTTTCCATAAAGGCTATAAATACATTCCATACATTTTCTGCGGTAAACATGTAAAATGCACATGTATAATTTGACCTGGCATATATAGAAAATCATACAGTGAGTCAGGAAAGACCACCAACTGAAGTCTTATAGGAGACCCTTGTGTACTGCACACCTAACCCAAGAGTACATTTATTAATATATAAATACTGTGCATTGACTTACTGTGGATTATATAATCATCATAAAGTGAAAGAAAAGTTTTATTAAATTGTAATTTTAACATTGGATTTGAGACCTACTGTAGAAATACTGTGGAATCTTTTTAATTTTATATCATAAAACTTATTTAAAATATTTCTTACAATTGAATATGATTTTAATTCCCAGATTTCCATTTGGTCTCATAATTCCAGCTAAACAAAAGTATGTTCTAAGAACATTTTGCCAATGTTGCCATTAAGTTATACAATTTATGAATGTTCTCTAAACATCCAGCAAGACAATTAATACTTTCAATGCCCAAAAAGCTACTAAAGACGTANGGGAATGTTCCATTTTATCATTTTGCAAACATTAAAGGAACGTTACTAATGTTCTCTGAACATTCTGGAACAAGTAGTTATTAATGTTTAAAAAACATTACACAAACATTACTTTTCATAACTTTGACACAACCTTGCCAGAACATTCCCTGTTAGCATTTTTAAAACTACATTTAGCTTATACATACTATCCCATACCTTCTTCTTGCCTTTATTTGTTCATTTTAAAAATTCAAAACGCTTATCTCCTCCTGACCAACCGCTGCCATAATGGGTGGTGTGAGACGAGACCGCCCAGAGGCCTGAGAGCCAGCAGAACAGGAAGTAATGTTTCAGGACGACTGAGTCCATTGGCCCTGGAGCCTCTGAGCGAGCACATGAAAGCAGGCAGCCATGAGATTCATCGACCCAGAGCGAGATCTGTGCAGTAGCCTACATCTGAGGGCTGCTGGGAACAGCGAGAGGTGTTCAGCTTTTCAGGATGTGCCATATACAGGTCACATAACCTGAATCTGAAGGGTTTTAGTTGGGTTGTTTTTACAATCACTATTTTTACATTTTTAACAATTTCCATTATAACTACTGGTATTATATGTCAATCAATTACAGAAGAACCCTTGTGTTGTTCTAATGCAGTACAGTATGTTCTTTCTTTTTCGCACCACAAAAGGAGAAATAAAAAAATTTAAAAAATATCCATATAATGGGAGTGATAGGCGATCAGCATCAAGCTTTTTAAAAACGACACAAGTATCACAGAATGGTCCCATGCGACACATGTTGTATAAGTGTTCTGGGGTATACAATATGGCAGTGTTTTCCAACCCTGTTCTTGGAGGCACACCAACATTGCACATTTTGGATGTCTCCCTATGGCTGGCCACACATTAGATTTTAAGCCCAATTATGAGCCTGATTTGCACCCCCCGAACGATCGGGGGGCGTGGCCCAATTCGAGGTTTATCGCAAAATCCAAAATATCAGTCATGTTTGATATTTACGACTCTTGATCGGCTGCCTCTGACATGATACCTGCGATAGCCAATGAGAGTGAGAAATATTGTCTCATAATAATGTCTCATAATTTGGCAACAGATATATTAGGCTGCTGTCACTTTAAGACCTGACACATGGATCAATACCGTTAGTACTGAGGCGGATTTATGTTCATGCATTTTGGGCGTGAGCACAAAATCTGCGGGAATGAGTAAAATTATGCTCAATATGCACAATCCCACTCTGAAATTCAAGCCCTGTAACCGCAACAATATTCAATTGAAATGAATGAGTGAGGGGATGAGGGTTTGTGTGCTAACTCGCTGTCAGAGAGATGAGAGAGAGAGAACAAGCAGCTGGTATTGTGTAACTATTCTGCGTAAAATTAGTATTGGAAGCGTTTCAGATATATTTCAATATCGATATGTATCGAAAAATCTATATTTTTGACAAAAATGTAAATATATAAATTTCAACACACCAAGGACTTTTGTTGATCACAATGCTTTATTTTTACAGCAGCAGAAAAACACACCTGGTGTCACTCCTGTCAGCTAAGAACAGGAAACTGAATCTTCAATTCACATGGGCTCACCAAAATTGGAAAATAGAAGATCGGAAAAGCATTGCCTGGTCTGATGAGTCTCAATTTCTGCTGCGACATTCAGATGGCAGGGTCAGAATCTGGCATAAACAACATGAAAGCATGAATCCATCCTGCCTTGTATCAATGGATCAGGCTGCTGGTGGTGGTGCAATGTTGTCTGGGGTATTTTCTTGGCACACTCTGGGCCCCTTAGTACCATCTGAGCATCGTTTGAATGCTACAGCCTACCTGAGTATTGTTGCTGACCACATCCATCCCTTTATGGCCTTCTGATGGCTACCTTCAGCAGGATAACACTCTGTCACAAAGCTCAAATCATCTCAAACTGGTTTCTTGAACATGTCAGTGAGTTCACTATATTCAAATGGCCTCCACAATCATCAGATCTCAATCCAGTAGAGCACCTTTGGGATGTGGTGGAACGAGAGATTCACATCATGGATGTGCAGCCGACAAAATCTGCAGCAACTCTGATGCGATCATGTCAATATGGACGAAATTATCTCTGAGGAATGTTTCCAGCATCTTGTTGAACCTGTCACGAAGAATTGAGGCAGTTCTGAAGGCAAAAGGGGGTCCATCTCCATACTAGCAAGATGTACCTAATAAAGTGGCAGGTGAGTGTAGGTATATGTTTTTTTTGTTTTTTTTTCCTGCTGAGTAGGTTGTTTTTCTCTCCATGTCCATTTTTCTCAACATTTATGAAGATATGCAATAAATACTGGCACATTTAGCAAATCCTAAACACTCTCAGCACTGTCTTCGGGCAACAATGTGCTTTGCTGGTGAAGCCAAATATTGAGCTTCAGCACAGAGAGAATTCTGTTCTCATTCTGGCAGCTGGCAGAGTATAACCACAGTTGGATCATCCGATTACTCTGATGATAAGTCTGCCATTGACTGTCTATAGGCCCTTTTACACTGCCTTGAATTGTTGGTGTAAAGTGGGAGATGTCGCAGATATATCCTTCTTGCTTCAGTGACTTTTGTACTGAGTGTGCAGAATGTGGACTATGTATGTGAAGGGATATAAAAGAAATATTTTGTTACAACCATTTTACTTTAGTGTATAAAATCAAGACTTCTTTTAATGTTTGTAAATGAATTAAATTATGGCATCTAATCCACTAATAATCATTTTAATTAGTGAACTACTCTGTTGCAGGCATGGATTCACAATTATTTCACTGCAATACAGTTTTTTAATTGAATGTAGAATGTTGAAAAAAAAATGAAATAATTATTGCAATCCATCAGAATAATTGGCAGCATCCAAATTCTTATTCATAAACTGGTTAGTTAGCTGAAATGAATGTCTAAATATCATTAAAGCACAGACTTGCCATGACTAGGGCATGTGATTTATTCAGTTTATCTTGTTTTTGTACAAAAAACTGCTGCTGTTCTTTGTGAGTTTATTCTGTGGTACAGACTTTCAGTTTCAGTAAGTGTCTCTTTTTTCACCTAGAGTAAAGGATTCACAGAAAACGGGGAAAATAGTGTGAGATGCAAAACTAGATATACTAAAATAATTAAACTAACAACACTTTGACAATAAATATCAGTTTGAGCAACAAAACAAAACTAAAAAAAAACTAAAGAAATGGTAATCTATGTAAATTGTAAATGAAGGTTAAATATTTTGATCATATGACTATTTTCTTTATTATGTTCAGAATGAAATACTAACATTCTGAACGGTGCACACTGAATATGGCTTACAAATAAAAAAAATTAGTATGTCAAACATCATGTATTATGCAATGCTAAATATTTTGGTTGTCACATGACCTCATTATGTGCATTACATAAAATTCTTCGCAGTCTGATCAAATAAGTCAAAAGGGAGATCTTAAAAAGTTATTTCCAGTCATTTAAAATGGAAGAAAGTGCAATGTATTGTGGGATACAGCCAGGGCTGTAGCTAGGGTATTCGGTGTGCAGATTGTTGCTGGGGGTCCCCCTCAGTTAAAATTGCGGGGCCCCTCTGAAAACTTGGGGACCCAAGAATCTTCACCAACTTTCTCCCCTTTAGTGACGTCCCTGAATATGGTAGACAACTCTGCATGCTATGTTACATACTGTGTTTTGGCTCATCCAAGTATTATGCATACAGAATTGTGCATCATATATATTTTATATACTGTCTGAATATATTTGGCCTTGTTATTGATTGGGAACCATGAACCGTTACCTGTTTAATACAGTTTTATGCAAACACATACTTAAACATTTGAAGGAAACTACACATGATAGTCAGTGGATGTGTGCTAAGCTTACTGTGCTTGTGGCTAAAGCGAGTGGTTTTCCAGTGTACATGAGTCAGGTACGAAATGAAGCTCCGCCACAGGCTAAGCTGTCACTCAGACCTGAGGTTAAAATAGAACAATCTCCTACCCAAGGCAAGGACAACAGTGAGAGGATTCAATGTGTTATGTCATGCCTCCCAGACGGAGAATTACGGCAATGTTATTTAAAGAGTAAATATGATTCAGCTTCAACCATTGTTGTACACGAGGCTGTGCTGACCGTTTAACTATTTGATACAAACCAGTACTCTCCCTTGCAAAGATTTACAGTGGTAACTAGTTTACACCAAAAACACTATACACTGATTATTGTTATTTTTGGTTGGAAGGGAGCATCAAGAATCATTTTCACACATTGGGAGCTCAAAGTCCAGACCTTAAAGTGTTAGTTCACCCAAAAATAAAAATTCTGTCATTTATTACTCACCCTCATGTCGTTCCAAACCCATAAGACCTTTGTTCATCTTCAGAACACAAATTAAGATATTTTTGATAAAATCCGATGGCTCAGAGAGGCCTCTATTGCCAGCAAGATAATTAACACTTTCAGATGCCCAGAAAGCTACTAAAGACGTATTTAAAACAGTTCATGTACCTACAGTGGTTCAACCTTAATATTATAAATCGACAAGAATACTTTTTGTGCGCCAAAAAAACCAAAATAACGACTTTTCAACAATATCTAGTGATGGCCGATTTCAAAACAGTGCTTCGAAGCTTTACGAATCTTCTGTTTCGAATCAGTAGTTCGGATCGCGTATCAAACTGCCAAAGTCACGTGAATTATTGAAATTCCGAAACACTTATGACGTAACGTAACGAAGCCTCGTTTACTGAAATCACGTGACTTTGGCGTTTCGAACCACTGATTCTAAACAAAAGATTCGTAAAGCTTCGAAGCTTCATTAAGCAGTGTTTTAAAATCGCCCATCATTAGATATTGTTGAATAAAGTCTTTATATAGTTTTTTTAGCACACAAAAAGTATTCTCGTCATTTTATAATATTAAGGTTGTACCGCTGTAGTCACATGAACTGTTTTAAATACGTCTTTAGTAGCTTTCTAGGCATCTGAAAGTGTTAATTATCTTGCTGGCAATGGAGGCCTCACTGAGCCATCGGATTTTATCAAAATATCTTAATTTGTGTTCTGAAGATGAACGAATGTCTTATGGGTGTGGAATGACATGAGCATGGGTAATTAATGACAGAATTTTCATTTTTGGGTGAACTAACCCTTTAAAATCATTGAAAGTCTTTGGGATGTGCTGGAGTAGACTTTACAGTGTGCTTGACTCTTGCATTGTCAATACAAGATCTTGACCAAAAATTGATGCAGCTCTTGATGTAAATAAACGTTGAGATGAGACCTATATAATCTATATTTTATTAATTTGATCATTTTTATTTAATTAAATGTATTAATTTAACACAATATAGTTTTCCATTATAATATTTTGATATTTTATTCATATTCTATTTTATATAAAAATTATTAGTACAAGTTACCACAATTTTATTGCCGTAACAGTAACTATATATTCTAGTTTAGTGGGAGCTGTGGTTACTTTTGCTGTTAGGCTCTCAAAAGCCAAACATGTGTATACCAGTTTAATATTCTACATAAAACCCATTATGACAAAAGCAAGAGTGTGACTTTATAGATATTTTCTTTTAGGAACACACTAATACTTCAGACAATTCTGTGAGAAACTGCTTCGACTGTGTCGCATCACAAAAGGCAAGAAATTCATAGGTTATGCACAAAGCAAGAGAAATATGTATACAAGAAGACAGTTGCAAAGAGGCAAGGTTGGATCCACACTGCAGTGTGCTTGAGTGAGCATGTAGGCCATGCACGGCTGCTGATGCATCGCTCACCCCCAGGAGCGAGAGGGGGAGTTTGTACACACGAGTCAAACAAGCCTTCCTGCATTCATGTGACATCCTCTGCCCCGGAGAAAGATAATACTGGTTCCACAGTAAATAAACTCATATTCAAGAAGACAGGTTTGGTTTTGTAGGATTAATGGTTCATTATTTCTAAAAATAATTTCAGTATGGATAATTTTGTCATGCATGAAATGAAACAAGTTATATAATGCGCCAATTTACGTATTTTCGACCAATGGCAAATGGAAGGGGACTTTAAGGTAACAGAAATTACATGTTTGACCTTTAAATTGGCTGCTAAAGAAGGTCAAAGAAATATGGATACAAATGCGATATGTGTGAAAGAAAATGTTGAGGCGAATTCTTATCCATTAATCAGGCGTCGCAACGTTAAGGACTGTGTTTCTTCAACGTTGGATTAACATACATCAGAAAGGCCAATTACCCTCAATATCTTAAGCTTAAGACGAGAGGCCTGAGGTGGTTTAGAATACGGAGGGACGTGGGTCTAATTATACAGTATGATCCCTTTCACTTGTCGGCGATGAATGGCTTCCTGCAAAATCAAAACCTGTGAGGGAGTCATGGATCAATCCAAGCTTTGGATTAAGACTTCTCTGATAGCCCCCTGTCGAGATCAGGTTTAAAGAAGTAGGCTCTTACGGTTTTCGTTTTAATCGTCTCCTTTACGCAATCATCCTACTTTTATTCTTGAGCCTGTGATGGTCTTCAAATAAGCTTATCCAACGCCTCAGACAAGCTAGCACCTTCCCTCCGTTGATATGACTAACCCTGAAGCCAGAAGGTGGAGGTGTGAAATTATCTTTAAATAAAAGTGCAAGAGCTTGCGCCTACTGTACTTTTTTTGCTTTATGTTAATCGTTTGTGTAATTTATTGTATGAATCATTTTATTGTTCATATGCTCCCTTCTTTTTGGCGCTTTCCACATAATGTGGTACACTTTAGTGTCTGATTACTTTTTTAAAGTATAAGAGGGTCAAATTCCATGTTTTTGTTGTGAAAACTATTCGATTTTAATCTATTGTCTGACATAAAATGAGCCTAGCATGAGAAGAGGTCAGTTTTAAAGACATCAAATACCTGTATCCCATATTAAAGTGGATTTTGGCCCGTCCCTGTTCAGAGGTCTTGACTGTCTCGACTTTATTTAACTATTAAACTCATACGTCATAATTGCAACATTTTCAACCCTATTACCAAATTATTGAAATAAAAAATATAAAACAAACATTTTTATTATAATTCCATCAGTTACTACAAGCTAACATTGGATTGAACTCGCTTGCTTCTAGGCTAAATTTGCAGCCCTGTTACCTGCAACTGTTACTGTTGTGGCATAGTTTTTTTTAATAAGTAAATGTATTTTTGATATTTATTTAATGTTTATCACTACAAAATTGCACAGTGACTAAATCAAAGTTTTAAACTCTCTTCAAAATGTCTTAAATTGTG
>RJVU01053127.1:5499152-5556218 GCA_003731715.1 Anabarilius grahami
CCCCAGTATAGTGATGGGGACACTATACTGTCAAAAAGCACAGTCCTTCGGATGAGACGTTAAACCGAGGTCCTGACTCTCTGTGGTCGTTAAAAATCCCAGGATGTCCTTCGAAAAGAGTAGGGGTATTACCCCGACATCCTGGCCAAATTTGCCCATTGGCCTCTGTCCATCATGGCCTCCTAATCAACCCCATATACTGATTGGCTTCATCACTCTGTCTCCTCTCCACCAATAAGCTGGTGTGTGGTGGGTGTTCTGGTGCAATATGGCTGCCGTTGCATCATCCAGGTGGATGCTGCACATTGGTGGTGGTTGAGGAGATTCCCGCTTCCGTATGTAAAGCGCTTTGAGTACCCAGAAAAGTGCTATATAAATGTAAGGAATTATTATAATTATTATTATTATATATATATATAAAGGGGATATATTTACTCCTGAATAGCAGTAAAATATACTGCTAATATAACACATACAATATTTAGTTTGGATTATTTCGAGATAAATGCCTGTATCCCCTTCTTAAAGCCCCAATTTTGGCCTGTCCCACCTCAGAAGTCTTGACTTTATTTAATATATCTAACAATTAAAATCATACAACATCATAATTTTGACATCTTCAACCCTATTACCCATTTTTTGTAAAAAAAAAAAAAAAAAATCAAACCTTTTTTTTATTTTTTATTTATTTATAGGAATTAAAAGTTCATCAGTTACTACAAGCTAACACTGGATCCCAAACTCACTTCTAGGCTAAATTTGCAGCCCTGTTACCTGCAACTGTGTTACTGTTGTGGCATAGTTTTCTTTTTTTTTATATAAGTAAATGTATTTTTCGCACAATCACCAAATCAGAGTTTTAAACTATTACAATTATATCTTAAAATGTGGTAACAGGGTTGCAAAAACTCTCATATAAAAATTGAAAATAAATATGAAACAACACATATAGTATTTAGTTTGGATTATTTTGAGATAGATGCCTGTATCCCCTTCTTAAAGCTGGAATTTTGGCCTGTCCCTCCTCAGAAGTCTTGACCTCTTTGAATTTAACAATTAAAATCATACAACCTCATAATTTTGATGACATCATCCCTGTTACCCCCCTTTTTTTTGTAAAAAAAAAACATTTTTCTTTCATTTATAGGAATTAAAAGTTCATCAGTCACTAACCAACATTTGATCCCAAACTAGCGTACTTCAGGCTAAATTTGCAACCCTGTTACTTGTCACCCTGATACTGTTCTGGGGCCATATTCACAAAACATTTTAAGAGTTCTCCTAAATAGCAGTAAAAGTTCTTCGCTAAGAGTTTTCTCTTAAAACCGATTCACAAAGCTGCTAAGACAAACTTTTACTAAGGAATAGAGATAAGGGAACTGGTGGGGTTGACCTTGTTACAATGGATGATGTCAACACACTTATTAACTATGCACACAGTGATTGGCTGATAGAGGAGGGGTCTCTGTCAGTGATTTAACCATAGAAATATTGTGGAACGAGGTTCCATGTTGCCATATTCAAATAAAGATTTTAAAATGTAGGCTAAGTGTCACTAATTAAACAAGTATATGTTCAGCTTGTCAGCCTCTTACATGTCTGCATCTCAAGATTGCAGAATTCAAGCGACAAACAATGTTTTATAAAAAGTTTGGGAGGAGCATGTTCAGATGGTCCATCTAATCAGCTTGAGAGGAGGCATATATATATATATATACACACAGCCGACTCACCTAGTTATCTCGACCGTTTTCTGCATCCCTCCGCCACCCCGACTCCTCACTCTCAGCTGGTTCCTATTCCCAGGATACGGGGGAGTACTCTGGGTTTGGATTTTCCTGTACATACATAAACCTTTACGTTATGTCATCGCAGATTAAAATCTATAAATCAAAATATTTACTGCATTAATGAAGAAAAAGCTCAGCACTCAAGGTTCTTTGTCTTTGGCTGGATTGCTGAGGCAGATTGCCATCAACAGCCATTTTAGGATTGTTTGTGATTTGTTGACTTAGGAGTCCTCTCGACTACTCTTTCACAGATTTAGGAGCTAGTTTTAGCTCTAAAATGCTTTGTGAAATACTCTTAGAGCAAAAATTTAGGAGTCCTAAAGTTTGGACTAACACTCCAATTATTTTTACGAGTTTCTCCTAAATCTGCAAGTTAGGAGCTACTTTTAGCCTTAAGATGTTTTATTTATTTATTTTTTAGTTAAATAAATGTAAATTTGATGTTTTAATTCATGTTTGTCAAAGTCATACAAATCAAAGTTTTAAACTGTAAAGGCTCAAACCGTGGTAACAGGGTTGCAAAAACTCTCATAAAATGAATAGAAAATAAAAACACAACAAAACACATATATAATATTTACTTAGAGTAAGCTCCTCTTTTCAATTTCCACTTGTTAAAAATCTATACATATTGTACCAACAGGATACAAAATTAAAATATATATAAATATATTATTATAAAATATATATAGATTTGTACTCTGTTGGTAGAAAGTGTCAATTTAATTTGTTAGAGAATCAAAAGTGTCTGTGTCATTGTGATGTGTCATTCCAGGCAGTAATTTGAAAGCAAGACACATATGTGAACTTGGTAGTTAGCACATTTTTGGAACGAATCTGTCTTTCTCACCATCGGCTGGCTAAAAGATTGGCCTGTACCTCTAAGTTTCATCTCTGTTTTGTTATGAACGAAATAGTGACTTTTACACCCAGTTAACGACTGTTTCCCAGCAGTGGCCGCATGACACTACCTCCTCAACCACGGCCTCAACGGTTTTAACCACTTCCACATCCTCTCTGCATGCTCTACCTCCCCCAGCCTTCGTGTTTTGGATGGCGCCTGCTAGCACAACGCAGCTGCCAGGACTGATAGCATCGTGCTGGGTAAAAATCGCTGCCAGCCTTTATGCTAGGTGGGCTTACGCTTCACGTGCTAGAGCGTGTTTGGGGGTTTGCCGAGTTTTAATAATAGTAGACAGGCGGCAAACCGTGATGAGGACATGCGTGTGAATCTGGTTGCCTTCTTAAACATCTAGCGCTACTGGACATGAGCGCTAACGTTAAACAATAAAGAAGCCCAGAAGCCCTCACAGAAACAACACCTAAACAAGTGTTTTCATGAAACATGGGGACTTAAAACGAGCTAGCAAATCAACACCATCTCTGTTTATCCATGAACACCCTGCAGTTATCTCAGTGATTTTACAGATACTAGTCTATACTATTATAAAGCATGCATTTCTTCATCATGCGTTTCTGAGTAAGCATGTTTGGAGAGATGACTAAGTTCCACTTTACTGTAATTAATGATTCACCATGTTGTTTAGTGTGAGAGTGTACACAAAGTGAGAACGAAACAGATATTTTTTCACCCGAATCTAAATCCTCTTTGTTACTGGAGGCATTAGTATAAGCTTTATATGGATTATTTAAAAATACATTTATTCCATGTCAATACAAGTTAAGGTTTTGATGACATTGAGGTCAATTGAGACAAATTTTGGAAGATTTAAATTCAGATATATAAAAGCACTAGCATTAATTCTTGTTTTAAAACTTGTGTATTATTTGAGCTAGGAACAATTTTACGATCGCTTTTAGGTTTTAGCCATTATATTGTCATGACATCAAAACTCAAACGTAAAAAATCGAACACCGAAAATTGAATATAACTCTACACAGAAAAGATTAGTAAGTATTTTTTTTTTTTCACAATAATATCATGTTAACAACACACACACATTGTTTACTTCTTGTGACTGAACCACTGAAAAATTTAGTATTTTAATATTTATAGTTTGGCCCCTTTTACATTTTTATTGTAAGTGCCTCATTTTGCGTTTAAAAGGGGACATGTCAACATAAATTTTACCACAAATGTTGTCTATCGAACTTAAATTGTATTGAACATGGAATATTACGTTAAGTGATGAGGCTGTGCTACATTGTGCACTTCTGCTGTTGGCTGTTACTTCTACCAAGCAGTTACCACATAAATAAAAATATTAGGACTCAATTTTTCATTTTATTTTTCAATTCAATTCTATTTTATCAGGAAAATTCATTAAAGGTGGGGTAGGCGATATTTCAAAATCGCTGCTGGACATTGTTGATATTTGAAATCAACCCAAACAAACATACCCCACTCTTCATTGCTCCTCTTCCAAAACTCACCCTCCAATCCTAACCACCCTGCTCCGCGTCAGTCTCGAATCCTGTGACACGCAATGTGAGAGTGAATATCTGTTTATCACAGCTGACATGCAACAAAATAATGCTTTACGAAAAATAAAGTGCAGATGATGAACAAACGACAAGCACAAAAAATGAACGTACAGTACACAATAGTAAATACAAACAAGAGTTTGTTGTTAGTCGCCAACAGCATAGCAGCTCCAGACAATCAATGACGCTCAAACCCAGTGTTACTCACGTGTGGAGTGGAATCAAAGCAGCCTCCGCCTCTGTTTTCAGGCCTTCCTGCCTAGCTCTCTCCAGCTTTTCTAATATTAATGCGGGTCCTAAAGGGCTTGCCCAGTCATAAAACTTAATTCCAGTAATATTCTTCTGTGCTTTTCTTTTTTGTATTATGTCACATCTCTCTTTCTGGAGTCTTTCTTCAAATCTCCCTCTTGCTCGTTCTCTCTCCTCGACCGGCATACGGCCCCTAATGCTGATTGGCTACAAGTTTATTGTTGTTTGCTGGTGTGTCAGTCTGACTAACTTCCAAACAGCGTATTTGAAATATCGCTTACCCCACCTTTAAGTATAAGCTTTCTGCTAGAAGGTATAGATTCTGACATGTAAACTAAAAGTAAGTTTGCACAACAACAATGTGCTAAAAACAGAAAAGTTTTTATTTTGCATTTTTGAAAGGTTTTGTGCACAGACAACATCATTGTCAAGACAATCTACATTTACATTTACATTTATGCATTTGGCAGACGCTTTTATCCAAAGCGACTTACATTGCATTATACTATACATTTGTATCTGTGTATGTGCAATCCCTGGGATCGAACCCATGACCTTGGCATTGCTAGTGCCACGCTCTAACCACTGAGCTACAGGAAAGCTAAAAAACAATAATCATGAAAACAATCTCCTAGAAAACATGAAAACAATAAGCTAGAAAACAATCTCCGTTCACACGGATCTGCGAAAATTACTAAAAATGTTGTATTATTTATGCCAGGCCAGTAGTTGGCGATGTCACTTTGTAAAAAAACACTTCGAGCCTATAGAAGGAACACATAATGCGCATCACGTCATTGTTTTCACAAATTAGCATTTTTGTAGTTTACACAGAGAAGATAACGCTATCGTTTTCAAAAATTTGCACTTTGAAACCTGTTTTCATACCCCCGAAATGTATTTTTAATGCAAGTGCGGGCATGGATGATTTTAACTTGAATGTGCAATGGTTTCGATTTCAGTTGCTTAGTTATTTTATCTGTACCAAAACAGTCAGTTATGCTGATAGATGTTGCAAACAGGTACTGTGTGTGTTATATGATTATTAATTTATTATCATATCCATAAACACACAGATTCGCAGCACAAATAGTTTTACTGTTTACTGGACTTTATTCTTAGAAGCTAATGAAGTCTCGCACATTCACAGGAAATTGCTTACTTCCGCATTGTAAAATAAGGTGGATATCATGACTGAAATGCAAAACATAATTTAGAAGCAGAATTACACATTTTATAATTAAAAAATATTGTCAAATTCGCTTAAATATCACTAAAAATGTAGAGATAAAGATTACTGTAATGCATCCTGCTTGACAATGAGTTTATTTTCTGCAGCACATGTGATTTTAATTTCTTTGGGGCGCAGCAGACTGAAATATTACATTACTCCGAATTTCTCAACTTCCCTTTATTGCCTCCTCTCTCTTTCTCTACTTTTTTTTCTGTGGTGTTTCCTAAAGACCACAGATTCTATTTTTGCCCTCCTATTTACTTTCATATATTTTAAATGTAGGCACCCAGAGTCCCTCCCTGTTAAAGACCCAGCCCTGGTTAGCAAACCGGAGGCCGTGACACAGTGCTTCCATTCTTCAGGGGGAACTGTGTGTGTGTGTGCGCCGCGACCCCTCCCTAACCCAAACCCCAAAACCAGCACTGACTGTATCCAGGGTACGCTGTCATTTCCTGTCACGGGAGCCTGTCGTTCAGTTTTTTAGGGTTGGGATTAGTGATCTTGCTTCAATATTGATGTGGATCTAAAGCAAATGAGTTCCATCATTAAATTACTTGTACTGTGTGATTAATTATACAGTATGGGGACCTTGGGGTCTTTTTGTTTTCATTGTTGATCAGCCACTTAATTTATTCACCTAATGGCGGAGACGTGCTGAAAATTCATGAAAAGGAGTCTTTGATGGTCGGGTCATTAAAAGTGCATGAACTTGTATTCTATCCAAATCGACATCTTTATTCATTTTTATGAATTGCTAAAACACTATCAGCTCAAATTATGTTTCGGCAAACCACTTTAGCTGCAGGTGCTATTTGCTAAATATTACGATTATTCTATTACTCAACAACGCAGTCTGTTGCTCACACACAATGTCTAGTCTCACATGTCTAAGTTTTGCTATTAAAACTGGTACATATTGCAGATTAATATGGCCAAAAAACACCAGTTCAGACTGGGGTGTCACAATATATCGCAATACAAAAATGCAAAAATAGTGACAATATGTGTTGTGCATATTTCACCCAAGCTAAATTACTGAGAAAATATTCAAGTTTACAGAGTTTTAGTGTCAGTACTACATTAAACTAGCAAGGAATAATTGACTCCGGGCTGTTGAATTCTTAGAAAATAATGCATTATTGTGTGTATTATTTTCTAAGAATTCAACGGCCCAGAGTCAATTATTCCGCTTATACTACGGTAACCACACCTCAAGACACTGTACCGATGTTGTATTTCAAAACATTTGTCAGGTTTTTGTCCTTAAAACACTCTTGTGTGTGGGACTAATTTCTTAATCATCTCATCCCAAGCCTCCATTGCTAATTCCAAAACGTCATTTCAGAACTAGTAACGAAGGCTTGAGCCTTGATAGCAGAATAATACCGTTAATACAGTTATTAACACAGTTAGAGAGAGAGAGAGAGAATAATCAGCATATGTGAATTAGCCTACCTGAGTGTGCGTCTCTCACGGCACCAGTGTCTACTAATAGAGAAACGTATTTTATTGCAAAAAACATTTTTTTTTGCAATAATATACCAGTTTTCATCCTATTGTTTACTATATTTATTTGTTTTGTCAAGTCAAGTCAAGTCAAATTTATTTATATAGCGCTTTTTACAATTGGTAATTGTTTCAAAGCAGCTTTACATATTAGAAGCACAGAAAAAAGATAAGTGGTTAAAAATAAGCTGTACAAGCAAGCGTGGTAATATGTAACATATACAAGATGGTGCTACATTAAGCCAATGTCGGCTGACATTGGAGGGAAAAAAACCCTTGGAAGATATATATAATATATGTAAATGGATATGGAGATCAAAATCTGAATTATACAATTTTATTATAGGGATTAAAAATAGATTATATATAAATATATGTAAGCGGAGATTAAAAATCTGAATTATAGATGCAGCCAGAACTGGATCTGTAGGCCCATTGTCTCCTGGGCTACGTTGTAGTCAGGTCCAGGCACAGGTTCTCCATCTGATCTGGATACGGCCAGCACCCGGCAAACCTCAGGATAAGCAGAGAGACTGATATTAGCGTAGATGCCATTCTTATTCTGATCTACAGGTATATCTAGTGTTATAGGAAATGTTCTCGGTTCCGGCCGACCTAATTATTGCAGCGTAACAATCCTTTAACGGATTTGAAAAAATGTTTATTGTATTGATAATGTGTTATGTGTATGCAAGAGCAAAGAGATGTGTTTTTAGTCTAGATTTAAACTGACAGAGTGTGTCTGCTTCCCGAACAATGCTAGGAAGCTAGGAAGATTTGTCTGTGTCGTTGTGGGTTTTGGTTCTTTTGCGATTGTAGGCTGTAAGGACCTATTGAAATAACTGAGATCATTTGGCGAAGTGATATGGAACTGCAATGCGGTCAAGACCTGCTAGAACTACTTTAGCCGTGCGTTTCCCTGAAAATAATTGCACACCTTAGAGAACGTCAGTCAACCAATCAGATTCGAGCATTCAAGAGCCCCGTAGTATAACTATATATAATGTTGAATATTATGTATAATAATGCAATGGGGGAATATTTGTGTGTCCTGATAATGCCAAATGTCTTATGTTACCAGTAAAAATGGCCTACATTATTTTAAATATATTTAGTCAGTGACAAACATATTAATCTAAAATAAATCTGTATTTCAGCGTTAGAATCATGAATATTTCTATGGAAGCGGCTATTTGCACTAAGTGAAAATAGCATATTAGTGATAGATGCTATTTACACTAAGTGAAAATAGCACTATATTCTATTAAGTGAAAATAGCATATTAGCAATAGATGCTATTTACACTACGTGAAAATAGCGATAGATTCTATTTACACCATGTAAAAGTATCAGTACTTTGCAATAGCATCTAATTACTATTTACTGTTATCTATACTTTATATTGGCAGATACTATTTGCACCTCAGTATTTTTGTACATTAACAGGATGCAATAATATCATAGAGTGTAAATGATTATATTTATTCAAATTATTAAATGAATGCTGCCTTATTGGGAAAATTAAAACCTTCCCTACACCTTCCCCTAACTCTACCCAATAAGCACTTTTACTATTATTAAACACTCATTCGCAGTTCATTTACACTTTTAGAACATTATTTTCATTTTTTCATATTTGCACTTAGTGTAAATAGACACTCTGTATTTTTATTCTGGTGGCACCATTGTCCTGTGCATTGGGTTACCTGCACCAAGTCCAAGCCTATTTATTTCCACTACCAATGTAATATCAAATTTACCATTTTAATCAACAGTAAATTTTTTGTTATCCTTTTACCATATGTTTAGTAGTATCGCTATAATATCGTATCATGAGTTCAGTATCGTGATATGTATCGAATCGTGACATGGGGGTATCATTACACCCCTAGTTGAGATATGAAATTGTTGCCTGACTGACAAATGAAACCACCAATCACACTTGATTTTATGTGATGTTTTATATGACAGGGTTTTATATATATTTAATTAAAAAGTGTATATATGTATTGTGTGTACATTATATATTTATGTATTTTGTATTTTAATGTAAAATATATATATATATATATTCATTGTTTATTTTAGACTTTGAGCACTGACTAAAGGTAATCATAGATATGACATCATGGCAGGAAGTCACGACTATCACCGTTTCCTAATATTTCTTAGACTGTCATCATTTCACACCAGAACTTTTTGTTTGCACAGAGGGGGGCAAGAGAAATGGTGAAATGAAATGACAACATGGACTTGAGTCACATAGTGCCTCGTATATGGAAAGTAATTGCAAAACAACTGTTGAGAAGAAGACTATCTGTATGAACACTATTTTGAACTGCTCTCAGCTTGTGGTGAAATCAATTAAAACTCATGCTGTTTATTACCAATTGACTGAAATTAAGTGTTCTTGCAGTCGGAATGCAAGTCGATTCAATTTTTGGGGAATGAATATGTGAAATGAGGCATTACTTTTACAACCATCTGATGCGAAAGAGGCATCTGGCTCCTCCAGAAAAGAGATTTAACCAGAGTAATGCTCTGCCATTTATCTACTCCTCCACTTTTACCATCAACATTATGCTAAGAGGACGACTCAGTAGCTCGTTACACACTTCTCGTGAAAATCCGTGCTGCGAAATCCATAGGATTCGTCGAGTTTCTTTTCTCCGGATTGCCTGCTCACTCTCGGATGCATAGATCTGCTTTGAGGTTCTTATCTTACTCTCCCAGCTCCGGGCGTAATGCGTTCACTTACCAACTCCACACACTCGTTCTTAGGGGGGAAAAGACAGAATAGAAAGACTGACACTACAGTCTTAACTTCACAGTCAGCTCAGAGGAGAGCACACAGCTCTAAGCTGCCCCTGTTGCTGCCTGCAAGGTGGAGATATTACAACTCGGTGTAGGACAGAAGCAAAGATCTGAGCAGCACTAGTTAACCTGCGTCTGTCGTGCTCATTTCCGGACTTCCAAAATATAGGGAACATCCTAGGCTTGATTTGAAAGCAAAGAAAGACATAGTTTGCAAATATTTCTTATTGTGACATAAGGGCCCTGTTTACACCTGGTATTAAGATGTGTTTTGGTCGATAGGTTCAAAAGTGGATGACGCTAAATACAGGTGTAAACAAGATCTAAAACGTTTTGAGCTCGTCCACTTTCAACCACTTCCAGAGTGTAGACCAGTGGTTCTCAACCCGCGGGCCGTATGCGGCCTGTCACGAATGCAAATGCGGCCCGCTGCCCACAATATGCAGACCGCATTTTAAAAATAAATTCCACTTTTACAATGTATTTTTGTTTTTAAATTAAATTAAAACATATTAAATTAATATAAGTTTAAACTCTAATGTTTTTTGTCATATAAAATCATTTTAATGATAATTTTTTATTTTCAGACATGCGCAGACCTACTATATACTGAGTACTCATTAACGAACACTTACAAGCCCTCGCTTTGGCAGAATTCCAATAGTAGCCGTTATTTTTTGTAAATTTAGGGATCAAAATGGACAAATTTGTTATTAGCGAAGAAAAACGAAATGAGGAACATACTAATAAAGCAACACATTGCAAACAAGAAGAGTCGTAGCATCAGTACTTTTGCAGAGTGTGACAGAAATAAAATACCATATGTGCCACCAGAAAACACCGACTCTTCTGTGTGTGCAACATTTAGGTATAATAATAATATCTGCTAATACCATAACATTAAATCTGATTAAATCTGATTGGTTTTCATTGTTGACGTCATATGTAAATGATATGCGGCCCTTGAGACTTGCACTTGGACCATAGTGCGGCCCACTGGGAAAAAAGGTTGAAGACCACTGGTGTAGACACTCATGGGGTCAAATGCTTTCAAACAGCCACAAAAGACCATCTTCTCTCCGCCTACTGAACTAAAGCGTAAACATTATGGGAAACACGCTAGCCAGATGGGATTAAAACTTTGTTGGCTGAATACCCAAGTTTGGTTTGAAGACGAAAAACGTACCAAGCGCAATGTTCTCTCACCATTCCTGATTTCTAACACACACTGTATTCGCCGTGGTCTTGTGGCTATCAGGGTTAACACCACAAAAGCGGTAAGCCTACCAACCTTGCTCCAGAGCAGGGTTTCATAACCCAGTGTAAAAAGTGTTGCTAACCCCCTTCTAAATTACAAGTGTGAAACATTCCTTTACTCAGGGTTAAAAGCAGGGTTTAGAACGAAGATAACCTGGGGTTAAGCGCCATGTGAAAAGCCCTATAGAGTGCGACAGTCAGATTTCCAGAAGTAAAAACTCCATTCATTATTTTTAACTATAAATTATTATTAACCACTAAAGACAGACTGTTACGGTCACCGTCATGTTCTGTTTGTTTTGGTTTGCATTTTGTCACGTGTTCCTTTGTTCTGTTTCCCGCCACATTCAGTCACCATGGACACTCATTGGACCACGCCCCCTTGTTAACCTGTTAAGCTTGTTTGTGTCAGTGTATTTAAGTTCCTGTCTGTGTTCAGTTGTTTGTCGGGTCTCGTTTGTACTTGGATGTGTTGGTGTATGCTCTGCTCTGGATTCTGTGTTTCTCCCTGTGGATTATCAAGTAAAGACTTATTATATGTTACTCTTCCTCGTCGTGTGTTTGCTCTACCAGCATCCGTAACAGAAGACCCGACCCAAACAGTTGCGGTGTGAATTGTCGTCTTTGTTTTGTTTGTTCCGTGTTTTTGGTGAGTTTGTGTTCTTTTTTGTTTTTTCTGCACCATGGACTCCTTTTGGTCAGTTCAACTTCTTTGCCTTGAGCAGAAGGACCGCTCCCTCGAGGCACATTTAGAGGATTTTATCCATCTGGTACCATCTACTTCTTTCCCGCACAGCTGCCTCTGCAGCTTCCTATATGCCGGCCTCAACACTGCCACCAAAGCACTGCTGTCCGGGGAAGGGCCTCGAGGGAGCTTCATGGATTATGTCGAGTGGGTGCTGGTGTCCTGTGATTCGCCGCTCACAGTTAACATCATCGACGACGACACCAGCCCCACCAACTACCTAGTGCCCAGCCAACAACACCCCGACTGCGAGGATCGACAGCCCGAGCCCACCGCAGGCAACGAGAGCCACTCCGCCGCGACGTACACGCCAGCGCACACAAGAGCGACCGAGCTGTACATCGTCCAGCCCTGAACTGCCCGTCTCCCCGCTAGTTCCGTCCAGCCCTGTGTTCCCTCCAAACCTCCCTCATCCACTACCTCTCCAGCACACCTTGGACTCTGTTTTTGTTTTGGACCTTCCTCTGCTCCAGTTTTTGCCCCAGTCCCCAGCTATTCCTGTCGTCCCATCATCGATGCCTCCCATCAGTCCCTCAGCGCCTCCTCTCAGTGGTGAGGCTACACCTCGGCCCCTCTGGGAGTCATCTCGTCATGGCTGTGAGAAGCCCTTGGCTCCGCCCTCTGCCTCTGCACGCTCCAGTCCTCCTCGATCTGACGTCCCAACTCCTGCGCCTTCGCTCCTTCCTCCCTCGATGCCGGCAGAGACCGTCGGACTTTCAGCCTCGCAGGTCTCCCTCAGTACGTCGGCTCCACCTGGGTCGGGCATTGCTACGCCTACACCACGGACTTACGGGCCGGTCGCTACACTCCAGCCCTCCACCCCTTCGTCTTCGGCTAGGTCCTCCCTCCCTCAGGCTCCACCTCCGCCCTCGGTCGCTCCTGCTCACCTTCAGCCCTCCGGATCTCTACCACCAACTCGGGGGGTCGTCACTACAGCTACATCGCGGCCGCCTAGATCTTCGGAGTCCCTCCACTACATCGGCTCTCTGGCTTCGCGGTGGGCTTCATCATTGGTGTCGCCATCGCCTCCGGTCGTCCCCATGGCGGCTCCGATGATCTTCGCTCCATGGCTCCTCCCTCCTGCGCCGTCCACCTCCAGAACCCCCTCCAGCCCTCCCTTTTGATGCTACTTTAAGGCGCGAGGACACGCCTACCGGGAGGGGGAGGGGGAGGGGGGGGGTAGTGTTACGGTCACCGTCATTTTCTGTTTGTTTTGGTTTGCATTTTGTCACGTGTTCCTTTCTGTTTCCTGCCACATTCAGTCACCATGGACACTCATTGGACCACGCCCCCTTGTTAACTTGTTAAGC
The DNA here is from genome assembly GCA_003731715.1 of Anabarilius grahami. NCBI lineage: Eukaryota > Metazoa > Chordata > Actinopteri > Cypriniformes > Xenocyprididae > Anabarilius > Anabarilius grahami. The sequence continues at coordinate 5,512,503 of RJVU01053127.1, forward strand.
TTGTTTGTGTCAGTGTATTTAAGTTCCTGTCTGTGTTCAGTTGTTTGTCGGGTCTCGTTTGTACTTGGATGTGTTGGTGTATGCTCTGCTCTGGATTCTGTTTTGCTCCCTGTGGATTATCAGGTAAAGACTTATTATACGTTACTCTTCCTCGTCATGTGTTTGCTCTACCAGCATCCGTAACACAGACCTACTGTGAGGTTGTTAATCGATGCTTTATGCTTTTGTTGAAGTCATCAGTCTGCATTACTTCAACAGATGTTTTAAATAATCGTGTTTAACAGTGGAATTTCTAAGAAACCATGATTCTGCAGAATAATCTCAGAGAATTGAAACAAGCTAATTATGCCAAAAGAACTCTTTAGCTCTGCCCACTCCCATGAATCAATACTAATGATGTAATCGAGTCTCACTATACACTCTTAAACTACTGAAATATTTGTGTGTGTGTGTATATATATATCTCATACATTATATCTCATACATATATGAATTAACCCCGTAGCAGATATACACAGGTGGAGCTGGGGAAGGAGGGGGGTTCTGAAAGCTCTGCCCACTCCCATGAATCAATACTAATGATGTAATCGAGTCTAACTATACACTCTCAAACTACTGAAATATTTGTGTGTGTGTGTGTGTGTGTATATATATATCTCATACATTATATCTCATACATATATGAATTAACCCCGTAGCAGATATACACAGGTGGAGCTGGGGAAGGAGGGGGGTTCTGAAAGCGTGCTGCAGACTGCTGACAGCAAATCAATGCCAGTATTTGAATGTTTGAGCAGCAAGTTCATTGGCCGCTGATGCAACAGCAACCAATCAGCTGTGCTGTGTAATGATGTGATCGTTACCAAATGAGTTAATGACTTTTATCAGCCTGCGCTGTCTAGAGTTTCATGGCAAAACTAGCTAAGTATTAGCTATTTACTATTTACTTTTTTTAATAGGGGAGCGCGGATCACAAACTAATGCGGGGTTAGCTGTAACACATTTAAACACGTGGTTTAAATACTTCCACACATGCTAGCATGAAGAAACTTAGCGTATTTACTAGTTGCCATATCGACAATATATAGAGAAAAAATTGCGCCAAAAGTCTTTGGAAGATATCACTGAACATTTATTTAACAATAGCAAAAGTAAATTTCTTACTTAAGCTAATTTTTAATCTATATTTTTTGTTTTTATTTAAAATTAGACAAATCTGATATTATTTTAATCTCCAATCTCTTGTTTAGCAGTTTGGGTAGTTCTTTAATGCTTCACTAACTATCAGAAGACACTAACCAGGTTTAAATTCCAGTTGCGCAGAGAAGGTTCGTTGTAACACTGCGTTACAATGTGCCCCGCTATTAGAGCTATAATATTCTATAAAGTTACGATACAACTGCCATAATCAACTTTTATGAATTTCTGTTGATAAACTATGGAAAAAAAGGTGAATAAAGACTGAGAGGAAGAACCTGAACATCCAGAAAATAGTATTTCAAGAAATGTTTAGCATTTGTACTGTCTCGTCTATTTATCTCGTTTTCTGTGAGAGCTGTGAGTGGAGGGAGGGAGGGGAGTGTTTTTGTTCATCTCTGTTTTTCTGAATGTTTGGATATGTCTCTTCATCTGTTTGGGTGTATTGTTTTGACCAGTGCTGTATAGCTGTGTTTTACAGAGTGTTCATTGTCAAACTACAAAATTATTTAAATTTGAATTTCTAAAAAAAATGCTATTATTTTATATGAAAAAAATTATTATTGTCTTTTATTGACAAAATATTTTAGTTTGTCATGTATATTTTTTTAATTAAGTGGTCATGTTACAACGTGCTCCATCACATGTTACAAAGTGCCCCACCTATGGGGCATGTTGTCACATTTCACTTCCCTTCTTTCGAGGTAAATAAAGAATAAAGTATACACTGTATTAATGAAACAAAGCCACATATTTGTACAAGACATGTGTGAAATTAATGTGGAACAAAATAAATTCTCTGAACCCTAAGTAGATTTACACAAACTGAGAAAGTCAAAAAGCGTTAGGTTGTGCCCCACTCTCCCCTACTGTCTATATGTCAGAAATGGTAAAAGTAGTATGTTAGTATGCTACTAGTATCTGTGATACTTGCTAATGTTAGCAAAAAAGGACAACCCCTTCGATATGCCCCGTCAAACTTTGTGTTCCAATAGGAAATACATAATCAAGGTAAACAAACTTCTCTTGAGTTTAAGAATAAAAGTAATCAAATGGCATGGCAAGCACCATCAAACATTTTACTTGCAATGCTGAAAGAATCTACTTAGTAAAATAAATCAAACATTCCAGGTGGTGCCACTATGGCTCCGGCAGGCTGAATCTATAAGGAGATCCTGACTTGATTTCATATGCACTTTCATGTGGCTTGCCATTTAATTATACATTAGTTTAGGGCCTCAGAATGAGACCCCGTCACTTCACAGGTACAAACAGTTGAATTATTGAGCAGCGTACATGCTGGAAATGCAGTGGCGTAGCTGTTTCAGTGCAAAAACGGGAAAGACTGCAGGGTGATGTATCCCTTTATTCTTACACTCCCAGAGTTACTCTTAGCTCTTTGAGTCAACTGAGCTGCTTTTCTATCACATTCAGCTCTGGAGGGGTGCGATTAAACTTGGTCAGACGGCCTCACATGGATTTTGGTCGTTAGCATTTTGGTCTTGTTCTATGTTGCCTGAATATCCATGAATTTTCAAAGCACCAAAGCAGAGACTTCCAAAATGTAAGACAAAGCCTTTTGGCAGATCAATTATTAAGCTTGAAGTGGCTAAATGTGCCACTGACACTAGCGAAATGAGGTTTAATTGAGTGTACATCTCAACCTACAGCCAATACAATTAAATACCCTGAGTATATATCCTATTACGTACAAATCTCAAAGAACTGTATGCAAAAAGAATTGACATAGAATTTAAGCATCTGAAATGTGGAATGTAAATGTAAAGCTGAAGTGTGTAATTATTTTTTGATGTTTAATACTTATTCCTATCCACGCTTATTATGTAGAGACAACTATAAGTAAGCCAATTGTAGGTTGATTCTCCCTAAAAGTGTAAACGCTGCGGTGTTATCAAAACATTGCTCTGTTTGTTTCAGCATCTCAATTAGCCCAGCATAGCAACTGTGGCTGGACCAATGGCATGAGTTTGGGGCGTGGCTTTTTGTTTGTAGACCAATGACAGGCGGTTGCTTTTGCAGTTCCTTTTGAAAATTCTTTAATGGTGGATCTGAAATTACATACCTAAAAATGTTAAAAATTGTAAATTTAAAATTTACATTTTAAATTGTAATTCTTTCAAATTTATCTTTAAACCTTCAACTCAGTTGACTGAAGTAGGGCTGCCAACTTTTGAGTTCAGCTTGGAATGAGAATTACAGATTGTTTTTGGTATTATTATTAAAGGTTAAAATTAACAACTGTTTGTATACAATTGCAAAAAGGAAGTTTTTATAATAATAATGTTATAATATATTTTTTTAATAATATAGGAGTAAAAATATAACAAACATGTAATATAGTGCATACATTTAGCATTAGCAAAATGCTCCTTTCTAGAGTTTTTCTAGCTAACCAACATTATTGAAAGGCTTTCCTGTGGTAAATGTAACATTAAGTGACATAGCTATTGTTTACAAACTGTTTAACTCTTTTCTTGGTTGAAACATTGATTGAGTGATTCCATGAGACATGATACATTTCAGTGAAGCCCTGGGGATACTGGGGTTTAGTGTACGCGCACAGTCGAACACACAGCCTTGCAAGGTATACTTAATTTGACTCGTACGCATACACAGGCGTTTGACACATATGCAGTTTTGAACAATCTCTCATCACTAGTTACAGCCCATGTAAACATTTCATTTCATGCTAGAGTTTTACAAATAAGGGTACTTTCTAACCTCTTTGCACAATCTCTTGTCTATAGGCCTCTATTGTTGCTGTAGCTTGCATGTGTTCCGGTCTGTTCGGTTTATGCTGTTTTTCCTTGACTACCATGTGAATTGACGCCCCCAGGGCATGGTTGCCACCTTGTGGATAAACTACTTACTTCAAAACAAAAAAAATTTATTGCGCATGTGCGCATACAAAAATACGGTGGTGCGCCTTCTCTTCTGATGACGAAATTCACATCACATCCACTGTACACTGACCCTCGTGTACGCATAAAAAGTGAAGTATACTTCGGGCTTTAGTTGTACTGTATCTTTCAACATACCTTCTAATGTTCATTCATGTTTATTTAGTGCTATAACTGGTAGTAAAGAGGAAGAGATTAGGCTATATGTTCATGTGCCGCTTGAACTGAGGCACTACTGCAATCTGTCACGCCACATTTAAAAGCCATAAAACAGAATTTATTTTTTAAATTTCGTAATAAAATTGACAGAATTTTAAACCTAGGACTTTGTTTCATATCAGAAGTAACCTGCTCTATCTTGTCTGTCAGCGTATTGTCTGTCATCTTTTCTCCGCAATTTTTTTTCACTGTGTGAGAAAATGCATGTGTGGAGAAATGCACTTGAATACTGTCTCAAAAATATAATCATAAGTTCAAGGCCATTGCATATTGCCAATATACAGGGTATGTGCAAATGTGACTTTAAATCATTTAAATTATGTAGTTATGTAATTTGTGACATCATTTTGCATTGTGCCTAACTTTTAAAACTTAACCTCTTAATATTGGAACTCTATCAAATGTAAATGTAAATTCCGATTTTAAAAATTTGCATGCATTATATCCCCCAGAGACGTCATCTTTTGGGAAAGTACACACTAAAAAAAATTCACTCAGTTGACTAAAGACATTTTTTGGAATGCAGTCACCCAGGACACATCACTGTCTTTAATTTACACCTCCAGGGCTTCAGATGTGCGATATAAAGCTGATTGGGTGAGGGGAAAGAGAGAGAGTGAGAGAAATAGAGGGGTGTAACAGAAGCTGACAGACTGAGTGTTTTTCGAAGCAGGATACGCATGAGTGGGCTGGTTAAGTTGATATCTACTGGGGGTGGTGGGTGAGGGGTGTGCGTGTGCCAGGCAGGAGGCCTTATGCCCGATGACAGGTGAAGCCTATTACTACAGCTGAGACCTCGCAGCTGACCTGGATCTACTGTGGATCCTCTCTGCAGAGCACATGCCATGTTCCCAGGATTACTACAACCCCTTTGAGACAACAGTATGCAGTTCATGCTTTAAGAATGATGGTAAATTGAAGAGTGCGTGGTCAGCCCCCAGAGCTTAGTTTTAGGATGATGCAATCGTTAATAAAGCTACAACTTACTTTAAAGTCAAAAAGTCAGCCTGAAGCTTTGCATCAAGTAGGTCGGCTTTGAGGTGCTTAAAGACTGAGAACTGGAACGTGACATCTTCTTGCACTCCTTTCTCTCGAGCACAGCTCAGTTTGACATAAATGAGCACTTGAATACCTTTCTATCGTTGATGTAAGTGCTTTTGAAGGTTTATCCCTTTTAACCGTACCTATCCTCTGACTGTATGACTGTTACAGTTTTAACCTTCTTGGAAATATTCAAGACTTCTCCACAAGGCATTAAGAGGGAGACCACCAGAAGTTCTGCAGAGCAACTCAACCTTGAATAAGCTCTAAAATCTGATTGTCTAAGCCTGTTTGAAATTGCCATTATATTTACACCAGGGATCGCACCTCAAATACATTTTATAGTAATGCCTAACCTTCTTGGAAAGCTTCAGGGCTTCTTTGCAAGACATCAATAGATAAAAAGAGGCCACTAAAAGTTCAGCAAAACAACCCAACCTTATGACAAGGTCTTAAAGAGTCTCTTGAATGCTGTCTCAAAGATGTGTGACCCGTACTGGCAAAATGAGTTGCAGTGAGCAAATTTTCAAAATGTTATTTTTACATTTTCTATTTAAAAAATGATGTATAATTTGTTGGAATCGGACAAAAAAAATGACTGAGCTACACCTGTTTGAAGTCGATAGAGTCAGCAAAGTCTATTTTGAGAAAAATTAAGTTAAAGTTTTATGAAGGTTCCAAAACAAAATCACCTAGCAACCAAAATCCCTGCTAAAAACCAAGTCGAAACCAAATATCTATGGAAAAAATATATATTCAAATTATTTTTTCCACGATGCCACAATTGTTTGATTAACATTATTGAAACAGACAGCCTAGGCTATATATTAAGACCTACTATATAACACGGATTTAATATAATGTTACACATCAGATGTTTCCCCCAACAGTTAACCAAATGTTTACTTAAAACATAACAGATAATGTTAGCATGAATACTCGCCAAGACCGATATTTTGAAATACTGTAATTGTTTATCAGGATTGGTGTTTATCAGGATTGCACGATGACTTTGTGCACGCGCTTCGGATCAGTCAGTCAGCGCGAGTAAGATCGTTTTGTTTACATCATTATGAGTATGAAAATCTAATTTCACTGGTTCAGACTCATGCCATCGAGAATTAGCTATGAATATTCATGAATATAAGTTGGAATGCTGTGCTTTAAAATGATACCAAACTTGTGCTGAGGGGAAGCGCGAGTCGTCGAGAAGCGAGCAGAGAAAAAAGGCAATTTTCATGGACAAGGGAAAGGTACTCCTCTCAGAAAACGTACAAATAAAGACACTTTTAGATGTTTAATTGCTATTTGGAGCATTAGGATCGCTAGATGAGGGCTTAATGAATTCATTTTTGTGAAAACCTCTAATTCGACCAAAATTGACGTTTCACTTGTTTTGCCTGTAGCTCAAAATTAGCATTTCGACTCCTTTTGCCAGCACGGGTCACATATGATGGTTTTTTTCGAAGCCATTGTAAATTGCCAATATACAGGTTAGGTGCAAACATGACCTTCAATTACTATAAATTAAATTGTATAGCAATGTGCCAAGTTGCAACATCATTTTGCATTGTACCTAATTTTCACACAGATCTTCTGGGCTTCTCTGCAAGGTTTCAAGTGACAAAAGAAGACCACCAAATGTTCTCATAGCAACCCAAACTTATGACTGTTTTTGCAAAAGGTTTTAAAAGGTTTCTCAAACACTGTCTCCAGAAGATTATTATATGTTCAAAGCCATTTTAAATTGCCAATATACATATTCCCTGTTGCGTCATTTTGCATTGTGCTTAACCTTCTTAGGCCCCGTTTACACCTGGTATTAAGATGCGTTTTGGTCGATCGGATCACAAGCGGACAACGCTAAATACAGATGTAAACAGGGTGTAAAACGTTTTGAGCTTGTACACTTTTGACCACTTCCAGAGGTAGTCAAAAACACATTCGACTGGATTGCTTTCGTAGTGTAGACGCTCATGTGGTCGAATGTGTTTGAACAGCCACAAAAGACCGTCTACTCTCTGCCTACTGAACTAATGCGTAAAGATTATGGGAAGCATGCTAGCCAGATGGGATAGCTAGACCCAAGTTTGTTTTGAAGATGAAAAACATACCAAGCACAATGTTCTGTCAACAAACACTCCTGATTTCTATCACACTCCGCATTCGCTGTGGTCTTGTGTCTGTCAGAGAAGAAACAAAAGCTGATACTCTGTGTGTGTTTTCTGTTTTCTCCTTTCACGTTCATATGTAAACTGCGTGAGCTTATTTCGTCCATTAGATTGAAAGGTCTGAAAAAGCCCATACATTTACCCGCCTATAGACCCTCCCCTCGAAGAAATCAGGACAGAAGTGGTTGAAAGTGGATAAAAGAGACGGATTAAAACATCAGGTATAAGCGGGAATGTGTCTCCCTTGTCTACTTGTAATCCGATCGAACAAAACGCATCTTAATACCAGGTGTAAACAGGGCCCTAGAAATCTTCTGGGCTTCTTTGCATAACAGGGGTGGAAAAATGAAGAATGCACCATATATACTACAGAGCCAGAGGTCAGTAAATTGAAGGGGGGCCAGATCTCCCACCCCATCCAGCTTCTTCCTCAACATATCCACCTGATATTGCATTGTTGCTGCTTGGTGTAAGGCATCAGGAGACAGGGACCACCCAAATTTCTGCAAAGCAACCTATCCTGGTTTTGCAACGGTGTCAAAAACTCTCTTGAGCCCTTGCTCTAAATTCCAATTGGATGACCCATGATGGAAGCCCCTGTAAAAGTTTGTTAGGTCATTGAGAATGCTCAAAGATCCGGAGAGCTGCCCGAGACATTGCAGTGTTAAATCTATCTGTCTTGACTTTTTCTCGTTTGGCCTGAAATTGGTAACACCTTGCGCCTCAACACTCTGAGAATGATGATTTTTAGTTCCCACATGTGAATCATCATTCGGTGTCTTTATGAAACCTGACTGACCAAAATGACAACCGAAACCTTTAGCTCCACTTCGTCATCCATCAGTCCCACCGAAATAATTACAGAGGCTGCCTGAGACCCAAATCGAGGGGTCGAATCTAATAACCTCCATTAACTCCTCAGACATCTCATACGGCAAGTGCAGCGTAATGAGGTTAGGTCTCCTTCGTAACAGATAATGCTCGGTCTCAAGGCATATTGCGCTCATACGCCAGGCTGCTTTTAAGGCCCTGGCCGTTTTTCTGGAAAAATGGCATTCTTTGAAGGTGTCTACAGGCAAACCCGGGTGGATATTATCAGCATCCCTCAGCTGAACCGTGATGCCTGCCAGGGTCTTCAGTGCGGTCGACTGGCAGGCTGTCGCTCTGAGCAGCAGGGTTTTTCTTTCCCCTTGTTTTGGCACTGAGTCCGGGGCAGATGCCACACTCATCCCTCGGGGTTTTGTGTGCGTATGTGTGGATGTATGTTTGTGTGCTTGGGATGAAACCTGTGGCTGCAGTGTCATAAGTCAGAGGAGGCAAGTGTTAAATAGCCCATCTATGGCGGCAATAGCGAGGATGATGTAGCAAACCTCCATGGAGTAGATGAAGGGAATGTTTTGAGCTCAGACCTGGATTAATGCAGATAAATTTGTGTGGAAACAGTGCCATTTTCCTTTCTTCATCTCTGATTTTGAGTGAAACTGCCAATGCAGCACTTTAACAATTGTTTTTTTTTTGTTTTGTTTTTTTGCAACGCATACCCAAATCTTGAGGTTTGCCATGGACGTTCTGATTTTGACTCATAATTTTGACTCTTGGTGTGATGGTTTTTAAAAAAAAACATGATTGTATTCATAGGTGTACGGAAAGTGTGGTTTTATATCCAGTCAGTATATTGTAGGTATGTATCCGAATGTACAAAAATGCATAAAAATACCATGAATAACGAGATCCCCTATTCTTTGCATTAATGTGTTTAATTCCCTATCGCATTAGTTCCATGGAAAGAACTGAGGTTTATGTGAAATATGACACTGCTATTTATAGTTATAGATATCTAGATATTTCTCAAAGGGAGGATATGTATGGCACAACGCCTATGCTGCGGCTCAAGATAATGCAATTCATGCATGCATTGCCACTGCAGATACTGCACAGACATATGCGCATTTTGAATTGATTAAACATTAATATTCATAAATATGTGCGCTAATTTTTAAAGGTGATAATCACACATTGTAGAAAGTAGAAAATTTGTATTGTGCTTTCAAAAAAGTCTAAAATAAAGCAAGAAATATTTTTTGAAGCCTACGCGGGCAAGACTGTTTTACGTCCTTGCATCAGAGCGAAGGCTAAAATTAGACCTAAATCATCATGCATTAACGGTTCTCCGAATCCTCTTTGCACTCTAAAATTTATGCTAAGCATTGCAAAATGTCAGTCTAAATTTAGGAGTGGAACAAAGATAAGATTTTGCTCATTTGTGATGAGCAGTATGCTTTGCTGCTGATCTTCTTTATTTTGAATTCTGTTTGTTGGTTTGTTGCCCCCTCCAAACACACACACACACACACACACACACACGCACACACACACACATGCACACACACACACCTGCAGCAGGATATTGACACATAACTGACAAGCCCTTATTGAGTGAATAAAAATGAAAGCAACAAGGCCATTTCGAGTATGACTGTGCTGCTGATTTGAGATTAATGGGAAAATATCTCCTTAATAAATTTCCACAAGCCTGTTCCTTGACATGATACATGACTATCAACTGAAAATGATGCTAGCTATCCTTAGGCAGCCATTTTAAATGGAGCATGAATGTGGCACTTCTACAGAAACGTCACAGTCAACAGCTTTTTCACAGCTTGCATATCAAAATAATATTTACTGCTTTAACAAAATCATCTACTGTTGCTATAAATTAAACACTCTCTTTTACAGAAAATTACCTTTTAGTATCCGAAGGGTTTCAAACTAACCTTGATTAATCATGGGGTCCAGATGCAAATAAGTAGATTTTGCTAGTAAATAAAATTGTTTTATTAGCACCTGCAATTGAGTTGTCTTTTTGTATCTTATTAAAATGTTTTTTTTTTCCCCATAGGGACTTTTTCTAGGGTCCATAAAGTGTCATATTTTTCTCCAGAGTTAATATATGTGAAATATTCTTTGCATAAGACAAAAATTACAAAATATGAGAAACTAAATCACATTTTCATGATTGGGGCATGTATATGATTTGATTTATGATCCAATGACTTGCACTGGCACTAATATACAAGAGAGAAAAAAGGCTAAATAATCTAAATATAAATACACACAGACATAATCGTGATTTATCAATTCGATTAATCGCGATTAATCTAATAAATTAACGAACTGACAGAGAGATAGATAGATAGATAGATAGATAGATAGATAGATAGATAGATAGATAGATAGATAGATAGATAGATAGATAGATAGATAGATAGATAGATTTTTTAAATGGTAAATACTCTCAGTTTATTAGCAGAGTGAACTATTGGTTGTTCACTGTTGCAATATTGAAGAGTCTTAAATCTTGATAGGAAATGCAAAGCTAAGTTCTGGTAAACATCTCCATTGGAAGAATGCTTTTGACACCACATGCTATAAGCAGCTACCCAGAGCTAACTAACCAACATGAGAAACACGTAATTCTGAGAGTGAAAAAAGAAAAAACGCTGCTGATCGTTCTGCCAGTAGCAGGTGCGGCTCGATTCAAATGCCTGTCAAAGCTAATGTACGCTAATCAGCTGTTGGATTTGCCTTTTTTGGCTGTCACACGTAATGAAAGACAAGAATATGTCATCAGACACTCTTGCAGAACTATCAAAGCATGAAGGTGGTGGGCCATTCGGATGAGGGAGAGAGAGGGGGCGTCACAAAAATCAGAAAACAACTGCACAAGCCACGTTGTGGATCATGACAGCAGTCAAGTGAATAACTCAAGAAGGGGAAGCTTTGCAGAATATTGATTTAATGCTGCATTCATGCAGGGAGGATGTTCACCCGCATTACGCACGCTCTAATATTCCCAACATACCTTGGGCCTTTGGTTTTCCGAGCCACTCGGAGAGAAAGAGGCCGAAATATTCCTCTCGCATGAGCATTTAAGTACAATTCAATGTATCGAAATCGAAGCGTGAACCGAATCGAGCCTCCGATGCTGGAACGCCAGTGATTAGCACTCGTTTTGTGGAGAATGGGGTGAAACTAAGCAAACAAGAATGCTTTATGAAGCATCTCAAAGAATTCTTGGTCAATATTGTGTGTAATGCCATATGTGGTTCGATCACCCAATTAAAATAGCTCAGTGAGTGAAGGTTAAATGTGGGTTTTGAAGTGCTAGATACACAAATAAATGGATCTTATAAAGAATATGTCAGTTTGAAGAAAAACAAAATAACACTGGATATTATAAAAGTCCCCTTTACAGCAAGATATTATAGCCTTTGATGCATGGTGTCTCCTTTGTTTGACAAAAAGGATAACATTCAGGATTCCTTCAGGATGTGATGTTACAACCAAACCACCATGAGGAGATTTACTTTCGAGCCTTTTTGTTCGTTTTTTTTTTCATAGCTGTCATTTTGATAAAATAATTTCAACATTTCTGATGAAAGTGGTGCCCATAAAATATATCTATAAAATTATATTCTATTGTAAATAAAAAATGTGATTGTGAATGATTATATTTTTTAAAAGGTTATTTCTGCAAAAGGTCATTTTAACAAGGAAAAATAAATAAAAATGCTAAAGTTAAAACCTTTATTTAATTACTTTACCTTAAAATATAATATAAAATTATATTTTGAAAGACTACATATGTATTTATATGAGTTTTTTCATCTTTAAGCTTTAATTTTACAGTAAATTTCTAGTAATAGTTTCCATTTTTTTTTGTATTCGACAATAAAATGAATTCAGTGTTGTTTTTGAAGTAAAAAGAAACGTTTTTGTTTTCTTTCATCAGAGGGTTAAAAGTGTTTACTAATAAAATTGTCCATCTTTGACTATTTAGTTAATCCCGTTTATAAATATAATATCATATAATACATGTTATAATTGAATTGCTTAATATATTTGAATACTATAAAGACTTTATCTGTCTAGATATATTTAAAATGCATGAAAGCATTTTTATCAGTAATGCAAACGATTGTGAATAAGTAATCAATAAATGAAACTACCTATAGCTGATTCTTACTGCTGCCATTTTTTGTTCCAGGAGCTTTGAAGCAGCATTGACCTCAGACATCAGAAGACATTCCCCATTTTTCTTCTCACACATTCTTGCGCACAGAAATCAGCGAGGAGGAGCGTCTGTCCCTCCGCTTGCGCCCAATGGAACAAAGACCAGCGTTATCAATGTACAGGCGTTCAGCCAATAGGAGCGCTTCCCTTGTGATGACGCGACGCAGCGGCTCTGGTCTCTTCCCACTGCGCAGGAAGCGAGACGCGCAAAAGAATCAGAAGTTAAACGCAAAGGTAACGCGGCACACTCAACAGCAGCAGCAGTTTTTACTGTAACCGCTCGGAGTTTCCCCGCGAATGCAAGAGGAACCCGGCGTCTAGAGCAGAATGAATGGTTAGTATCGATATTACTTTTTTATTCTACGAAAATCACTTTGCAAGATGCGTTAGATGTTTATCGGTCGCTTGACGAATATCACTCAAAATTAGATTTTACTTTGATGTTTAAAAGCGTATTCTGGAATGGCAAAACTAATAATAAAAGAAAAAAAATCATCATATTACAGGACTGTCTTATAGTACTATCAATTTTGTGTATTCATGCATGCTTGAACTTTATTTTTAAATTTGATTCTGTTGATTCTGTTGATTCTTCTTCTTGTGAAATACACCTTTATTATGTTATAAAACATTTTCAACCTGATCTAGATCAGATCAAAACCACTGACCTGTTCAGTTAGTAATTAAAACAAGAATTGTATTTCAAAAATATTATATTGAAAATCTAAAATCATTTTCAATATACAAAGATTTATTATCATCCCATGTGAAAATCTAAAGCAATTTGTCTGTTTTTGTTCAATTTGACGCGTGTTGTAAAGTTGTGACAGCCGGTGACCTCTGTCAAGCAGTTGTGTGTTTGTTTTTTCTTCTTTAATCATATGCAGACTTCCATATGCATGTTTAAACGCAGCTCATAAATATAAATAATACTTGTATTAATATTAATTTAACATCTTGAGAGCTGAGCTATCAAGAAACCTGAGTTTAGAAATTAGATTGCAATGCATTGCAATGAGACCTTGCAAGACTGTTTGATGTCTGAGGGTCTTCAGATGTTTTTAATTAGGACCTGTAAAAAAAAATCAGTCTGTCCTGTTCTCTGGGGCAATGCTTTGAAAAAAAAAAAAAAAAAAAGGGNAAAAAAAAAAAAAAAAAGGCTAGAGAACACAGAAAGTCACTTCAGTGGAGGATCGTCTAATCAAATTTTTATAGCATTTTCTCATTTTTTTCCCTCTCTCTGTACCCTCCCTCCCTTCTTCGCTTTCTTGATCCCGGTGAACGAGTTTCTCTTTGTCTGCTTCTTTGGTAACCACACCTCCCCCCCAAAACGCAGCCGGCTCAGACACCTGAAGGCTAGACATAATGATCAACGCAGTCCCCATGAGTCTGGATGCCTGCCAGTTGTTTTAGCTCCTTTTTTCACTACTTTGTCTCTTCTTCTGTTTTTTTTTGTCCCCTTGCATCTCTTGCCCTGCACAATCAAGGGGCCAGTATGCAATGTTGGGGGCCAGTATGCAGTATATGAGGGGCCAACTCTTCAGCAATGTATGGACCAGCGAGAAAGAAGCCTGGCACACATGCAAGGAGAAGCATGAACAACAATGTCTCCTTGTGTGTGTGTGTGTAAGCGGGAGTCTTTATTCAGCCGTGCTTTTCAAAATTGCATATCAGGCTTTTCTTTTCCATACAAGACCTGTCAGTTTACAGTATTCGTGTGCTTTTTGTTGTCATAAAAAGCAATGTTGGCTCACTTCTTTTTAGGCATGTTTTGTGACTTCTGTGGATTAGACTGAGTGTTGGATTCTCAGCTTGTTTAAGTGCTTTGTCTGTGTAAGATTAGGTTTACCGCATGTGAAATTACATACACAGTGAATGTTGCGATTAGGAAAGCTGAAAGATGGATAATAAAACAGCGTTTTTTGCACAGTATCCTAATCACTGTATTTTGAGAATTATATGTTACATATAAGTCACATAAAGAATCTAATTTAAAAAAGAGCTTTTAAACTAAAAAATTAATAATAAAAAACGGGAGGGGGAGCGCAATTAATGTTTGTTTTGATTTCAGTGCAGGATTCATATTATTTAATGAGTAGTTGGATACTGATGTGTTAAAAAATACATTTATTATTAATTTAAAAATTACATTTTTATATGTTTTGCTGCTTACCACACCCAAAACTCCGAATAGTACTCATACATATGAATATCATTACATTTTGCTTACATTAGCATCTGTTTCCGTGCATTTTTATAAAAACGTGCTTCCTAAAATCAGTGTCCCAAAAATCGCCATTTTGTCTCTAGCTAGTGCACTTTGATTTGCTCGACGTGCGATATTTTGGATGTAGTCTGCTTGTGTTTTCTCACAGAGCTCAGAGCCGACATGTTGGGAGTACAATGGCACTAAGTAGACGGCAGATCCTTTCTTTCTCGCTCTCCTCCTCTGCCATAAGCCTTTGAAGGGGCGTAATAAAAGGTTCAATAGAAGCAACAAGCTGTTTTTTTCTCTCCTCTCACACGTTCTTTAGGCATTCTACCTGCGCATGAATAGGAGGCCACTGAGACCCTCTGACAGAGGAAGAGTGTTTATTGAGGGCTAAAGGGCTCAATACAATCAGACAGCCTCACGTAGAGAACTGCACGGCTTGGGCGAGAGGCCATGGGCATGAGTTCTCCCTAGTGTCACACCCATTGACTCCGTTTTGAACCAACATTTTTGAGCTGCTGAGGGGAAAATCGTATAGCAATGCACATTGTGGATATAGATATCAAGTATGTTTTTAATAGATGTCTTTTTGCTCATCACAAAGACTTAAAATAAAGGTTCTTTATTGGCATGGATGGTTCCATGAAGAGCCTTTAACATCCACGGAACCTTTGCATTACACAAAAGGTTCTTTATAGTGGAAAACAGTTCTTTAGATTATTAAAATGTTCTTCATATTAAGAACAAAAGGTTCTTTGGGAAACCAAAAATGGTTCTTCTGTGGTACCTCTGAGAAAACCCACTTTTGGAACCTTGATTTTTTTTGAGAATATTTTGTAGGACAAAAAAATAATAATATTGGTGTGAATATGTCCTTCTCAATGTCTAAGGTGGTTTAAGGAATAATTCAGCCAAAAAATGCTCATCAAACAATTTAAAAATATATTCTTTTGTTTTTTTCACAGAAGGAAATTCATATAGAATTTTCATTTTTGGGTGAACTATCCCATAAACCTTTAACTATCATTAAACCCTCCTGATGAGTCAAACAGTGTCAGCACCATTAGGAGTAAAAATGTAATTTGTTAAAGTAATCCGTTAAAGTAATCCATTAAAGTATTCCAGGCCATATGTACATCAATCCCTCCAAGGAATATGATTTTATGTAGAACACATACCAGCCATTTTATGAGTTTTCAATTTGATATGTATAGAAATACCATCCATTATGTCAGCTAAGCTTAAACCACGCAGCCCAGCATTAGGAGAAAATATGTAATAATATTTATGCTCGCTGAATTATGGGGTGGAATTTGAATGGAGGGTTCTTGACTTTTTTCTCTTGCGCTCAGTGTGAAAACGCGTCGCTGGGTAGAGGTTAATTGTTTTTAGATCTTTATGTGTCAAGAGAAAATGGAGAAACTGGTGCATAATTGAGCGCCTGGTCGTTTGAGTGATTATGGATTAACGCGCCTCTCCAAAGGAGAAAGACAGCGAGGGAAGGAGTGAAAAGAAAAGACGAAAAGAACCATGTTGTGATCTGCAACCACAGGGGTTGTCTGGCCTTTTCAGAGCAAGAGGGAGTGGAGGCTTGTTTAGTCAGTGGCCCTTGGGGGCTTGACCTTTGACCTGTGCCATGCCCCTCTGTGCTCCAGGTGCAGGTCGGTTCTCCACGGTGTTCGTTGCACACACACACACGCACTCCAAAGGTCTGGGGGTAATGTTGCATGATGCCTTTTCCCCTGCATCTTTTATTTTTTGTATGTACGAGGTGTGGCTGAGCCCAAAAGGGTTTTAAAGGTGGGCGGAAGAACCTACTTATCCTGCAGTATTTGTTAAAACACCCTTGAAGTTCATGGCTCAAGAATGGAAGATAATGCAGTGTTGTAATATTCATGAATGCATTAATCAGGAGGTTGTCATGTATAATTATTACAGTGTTTGATAATGCCAGAGCAAATCACCTCAGGCAGTGGTGATTGCTGCCTGATGCTATTAATGTTCTTTAATAAAATGCCCGTGTGGGCCGAACCATCAGCGCAGCCCAGTAGTTAAGTGCTGTAAGGTTAATGAGGCAATTTACATACGTTCTGCCACCATCTGGACGCAGTAAGAGACAGCTGCTTGCTCTTATTTCATACTGTGTTTTGGGAGCTAACCCGCAGAAATGTCATTCCAGTACATGCAGAGAGCTTGTTGAACACTTTTGACTTTTGTCCCGTCAACACGGATGAATTCTGGGAGAGATTTGCTATGCTAATGAGCAGTTTTGCTTCTCAGTTGCAGTTTTCGTTTGTAATCCTCCACACTAGCTGACTTTCACACACAAAAAAAGAGCAACTGATTGGTTTTTAATTTGTTTTTAAGTAGTGTATGCTAATAGTTTTTTTTTATTATTTAGCATGTGGTATTTGATATACATACAGTTACTTGCTATATGTGAGGAGAAATATTCAAGCATATACAGCTATGGAAAAAATTAAGAGATTTTTTTCCATAGCTGTAATACAAGAGCTTTATATTTTAAATTCTGAGCTCACTGTACATGACATGTACATGCTTACATAAGTCTTTAATGTTTTTATAAGTCATCAGTCACTGATTAAATGGCTGAAAGTGATAAAAACTGAAGTTGCGTGATTCAAACTGGAGGAACTCTTAAAGATATGACTTACCATTAACTGAAATTTCACCATTATCCCATGTTTTTTCTACTGAAGCTATATCACTTAGTGGTTTTCAAACATGTTTTTACCTGGCAGACCACTTAAAACAGGAAGACAGGAATTGCAGACCCACTATGCTCAAAAAAAATAATTTTTGGATTAACTTAAAAAAAGCAGCGTCAAGCGGTTCCACGCAACTATATTGAGTAATTTGTACAAATAACAATTTAGTTGTATAAACAAAAGAAATTCAAGTAAAGCTGACAAAATTTGAGTAAATGTATATCATTTGTATTTGTCACTTACATAATATTTATGTGCAGTTTATTTAAGTAATGTTATGTTAAATTTATATGTTTTTTTACGTAAGATGAACACATTTATTGACTTAATTTAAACTAAAATAAACTTAAATTAACTATTTGCTCGACAGAAAGCACTCAAATGTTTCATTAATTTGTGCATTTTACTCAGCAATGTTAAGTTGACTGAAAAAACACTTAAGTAAAGCTGACAATACTAATTTTTTTGTAGAAACAACTCCATTAAATTAAGTTCATGCAGTCACATGAGTAATTTGTACAAGGATGATTTGAATGAAACTAAGTTCATTTTTTTGATTAAGCACACTTGCTACCTCAAAACATTTATGTGCTGTTTTAAGTAGTGTCCAAGTTATCCTTTATTTATACTTTTCATCTTAAAATTCTCTTCTTCCGATCAGTAATATTGCCAGATGGCTATTTTGTTCATTGACATTAACTGGACTGCTACTTTTAGCTAATAAGCCAAAATGCTAAGCTAAAAAGTTCGCCAACTCTCAGGAGTGAGACACTGAGAAATTAGTATTAGCACAATTATTTCTTGTTATCAGTTGATTAATTCAATGTTGGTCTCTTTTCAACAATTATAACTATTTTAGTCTAGAGTAGCCAATTAACTGGCGGACCACTTGGAGTCTTTCACAGACAGTTTGAGAAGCGCGGCTCTAACAAGAGGTACCTAAAACCTTTGAAACAATGCTGTATCTTTATATTGTAGGTCAGCCAGCATTTTCAGCAAATGACTTTATACCAATTGCAGTCGCTATCTTTCCTTAACAGTGGCAAGAAAATAAGGATATACGGATAATTTCACACCACTTCCTCCTAGGACTGGACAAAGAAAAGCCACTCTGCAATCGATAACCAAGCGAACGACCGAGGGCTGTTAAAGATTTGCAGTTTGGATTCGAAGTAGATAGACACAACCAGGATCCCCTCTGACAGCTGAAAGCAAATAACTGTTACTGGACTATCCGTAAAATTGCTGAGATGGACCGTGAAAGGGGAAGGCAAAACTGTGGAGTTGGTGGATTCCTGCTGGCTCCGTTTCAGGCAAGGTAGACTGACAGGGGTTTAAGAAGCGAGCGTCAAGGGCTTTCCGGTGAAACCTGACTGTGTTTTGCGACAGGCCAAGAGGAAGGTGGAATTAATTCGCTGTCGCCTCTGTGTGCCAATCGAGGGCTTGATTCTTCGAGCCTCGCTCAATCTCAGCGATTAAAAAAAGTGATCCTGCTCAAAAACGACTGTGTTAGAGTCAGCGGGCGTGTTTGTTCCAGTTAGTAGATTGTGGAAAAGGAAGATGGGAATTAACTCTTATTGTCAGAAGCTCAATCCGAGATGAAAGCCGTCGAATGCACAGTTCTTACAAATTCAGCATTTGTCCAGTTGTGTGGCTCTATCAAAGCAGAGCAGCACCAGGGAGCCTTTATTTGCCGTCAATTCTGCTGCAATCCCTAAAAGATATAGTATCATTTTATTGTTCGGCTGTTCCTCATTTCAACTCGAGACTCTGTTGTGTGATCCATTCAGTCAAATTCTAGGGACCGGTCCAACTTTCAAGTTGCGGTTCATTCATTTAATGTCTTTGAACCCTATTCATGTGTTTGCAAAGTGAGCTAAAGACCTGCGAGCTGTAAACTTCAAAGCACTTCCATATTGTACTTATTACAAGAAGTGCATCCAAGCATTAGTGGCTCTCATATCCAAAGCATTTATCCACAGCTAGCAGAAAGGAAGCTTAAATTGGCAAGCCATTGGCATCAACACTTTGTGCTACGTTTTGCAACCTTTCCACAATGAATAAACCACCAGAAGGTTACTTTGTGTTATCAGTATGGTGGTTTGTGAAGTTTAGCCTTGCTGAGATCCGTCACCTTCAGTTTTAGGACTCTCACGGTTATCCTAGTGGCATCTAATGGTGGATAAATGGGGAAGAGTGGTGCCAATCGCTTTCTGACCTGCCTAGGATGGTTTGCAAAATGTGCCAGTACCTTGTGCATACACAAGAACATTGATGGAGTTGTTGGGTTTTACTATGGTACTAGATGCCAGTTTGATGGATGTTTAATTGAGACATGGTGGACAATGAACTTGAAGGCCCCAAGGGACCACTCAATTAGTTTAGCACCACTGCCGAAGCCTCCCTGTTTTGTCAATGCGAGTACTGGGACTAGTAATCTCAAGAGGTTTTCATGGTCTGTTTACGAATGCATCCAAACTCCCTGTGGTCCTGCCCTGGTCACCTCCTAATTTGAGTTAAACAGTCCTTTTAAAAAACATTTGTGCTGGAGTAAATTTGGCGTGTGACCATTGTCAAGCTCCCCCCATTGACTTGTTGCTTTTGTTAGCATTTGCATTAGCGTAGCTTCAGCTTGCACCTGAAATCAGACCCCCTTAGGGTTCCAGTAATTAAAGTTGACTTGTTAGTATAACATTTCAGCATTTCAACATTTCTGTCTAGTCAGGAAAATGGACTTAGACTTTTTTTCTCAACTGCAATTATATATTATATTTAACTGTATTGTATTTTTGAGGTAATAATGCATGTATTGATGTAATAAAATATGGTAGATTTGGAAAACACCAACAATTTTGCACAGAAGTCACAATTAAAATAATGTTGGAGATTTTTTGATGGGAAAAAGTATGTGCCAAGAAAAAATTTAAATGTATATGCACAGACAATTAGATCAGAAAAGTCAAACAATTAGATCAGAAGAGTCAAACCTGTAAAATCAATTTAAAAAAAAGTGTTTTCAATAAAATCAATAAAAAAAAGTCAGTGTTTTTCAAATCCTTCTTATGTTAAATACTGAGAATGTTAAGTACAATCTTGAATTATTCCACTCAAGGTTTGTCTAGGGATTGCCTGAGGATTGTGGATTCAGCACACCCACTTCAGGAGTGCTCATCTTCAGTCCAAATATTTCTCTCCCCTCTCAAATGTACGAGTAGATCTGAACAATATGTCTTGAATTGTGGAAAAATGCTTGTGATTTAAATACCTACAAGTACACCCCCTACATGCTGAAAATGTACAAACTAGGCACAAGTACACGAGCGCAAATACTTCTAGCTGTGCAATCTTTGCACTCCCAGCAAGTGGAGCTATAGCGAGCATTAGCATAAAGTGTCTTCTTCTAGTGTAATATTGGAGCAACACACACTTCTCATGTTTATAGCTAGCTACCTGAGACATTTGTAGGTTACTACGTAGTCCTCATGCCTTGTGTATTTTTCTGGCCTACTCATACTTTTAGGATTTTGCAGAGATCAAATTTATATTATTTATACTTCTGTACATTGTGTTGATATTAATTTGTGTTATGTAAAGGCAGAAGACTTACACATTATGCTCACTTCCTCGACGTGTTTTTAAAGGTCTGCCTGCCTCTTTCTCAAAGTACATGACTACTATAAACATGGCCATTAAAATAAAACAAACCATAAAATGCACACTCAGCATTGCCACAAGTAGCACTATAATGTGCATTAGCATGAAATACGACATACTTTTCAAGTGTCGATTTGTTTACAACTAGCTATTACAAACATGGTTTAAAAATGGTCAGTTCTTATTTTAATTCCATCCATGCTTATTATTATTATTATTATTTTCTGTTTTAAATTCATGTGTCCTTGTTATATTTAATCAAAAACATTCCCTCCCTCCTGCAACAACATCTCTTATGATTTATGAGATCGCAACAATTAGCAAACAACAATGATCCAATCAAATCCCGATGGACAAAATCAAGTCAATTTCAATTTCACTCGGATATACATCACAATAGGATAAAAGGATGATCGGAATTTACTTTAATGCCAACTTTAATGGCGAAACATTTAAAAGTAACTCTGTTGCCCCCTAGAGTACTGAAGTGTGTTACCACTAAAAGTAACGCAACAATTACGTATGTACAATGCGTCTCCATACTTGCATAGAGTTTATGGCCTGCTCATGCCTTTTGTACAGACAAATTTGATGTTTCCAAAATATAGTCTACATAATTAGTTTTAATGCTAATGTTACTTTTTGTAATGTACAGCAGATGTCTAAAATGCTCTACATGTTTGTTTTTGAGTGTTTTTTAATTCATTTAAATATGTTCAGAATCTGTCTGCATCTTTCCCAAGATAAATGGCTACCATAAACATGGTCATTAAAATAAAACAGACTATGAAATGACTATTTAAATTAAAACCAGGGAAACTGTTATGCTCTAACGACGAAGGGAACTGTGCCCAAGGTTAAATAGAGACACATCTATACAGACTTACCATCTTACGTAAATGTCTACCTTGTAAATGGCATGTTATGCATGTATGTTGAGGAAAATTAAAGATACACGTTAGGGTTATAGTCGTCAGCGTAGCATGTTTTAGCCTTGAATGTTTGTTCAAGGTGGATGCAATAGTTGAGTTAAGCGATGCATAGCTGAATCCCTGACTCTAAGTGTCTATGTATCTGTCTCTCATTTTTCGAGGGCTTGTAAACTGGCAGTCGCCTCATCTCCTAACCCCCTTTTGAAGCCCCCTCTGGTATTGCTGAGTTGACAGAACTGCAGGAATGGTAGGAGCTTCAAAACGAGAGACCCTCCCTGTCGCTCTCTATCTCACTTTTCACGCTGTCTTTCCCTCTCTCGGTTTTTGCCGAGCTTGTACAGGCATGCCTGTCAACCGAACGGAGGGTGGATGGGGGCGCTGAGGGAGAGGAGTGGTCTGGGGTGAACAAAGGAGCACTGTCACCGCTTTTCAGGGGTTCTGGGCTGTGCAGGGTGAACGGAGAGCTGGGTGGGGGGTGGCGAGAATGGCAATTAAATATGGACGGGGGAGCATTGAAACCGAACGTAGAGGAGGACAGGCATTGAGTGTTCACACATATAGTCAAGCTCGAAACGGAGACTGTGGAAGCTCTATGTTTGTCGTTCATTGTGCAATATTTGCCCAACCCTTTATCTGTGCAGCTGTGGCCTAAAAAAAGAGAAAGAGAGTGCGTTGAATAGCCGCACAGCTGCTGGCGATTTGATGAGCGTCTATTACCACTACAGAGTCATCCTCTTGCGCTGAAGTCACCTCTCCACACAGTGTAATATAGAGCAGGGCAGGGACAGATCAGGGCAAATGTTTGATTTGTCAAGCCTTGCTCATCCTTTCAGGGTAAAAACACAGCTGGTAGCCACACAGTCACGACCCCGATGACTGGGAGGTGTTGTACTGTCGTGACTTTTCTCTGTAATACCCTTTGTACGTCTTGCGGGTGCTGCGGGAAAGATAACGAAAAGTATTTTAATGTAATGATTGGAATCCGCGACCTCGTCTCATCTTGTCAAATTGAGTTTTTTAAATGAAATGCGCTGCCTTCTGCTTTCGCCTGACTTTAGACAGTTCCATCTGGTGAAACGATTTCCTTATCGTTCTTCCTTCCCCCCTCTGCATTTCATAGGTTATCAAGGCGCCAGAAACAGAGCGAGGGAAGCTGTTAAAAGATGCAATGCTCGGAGTCTTTTAAACACTGGCTCTTCTGGTGACTTGACAGAGCTCAACCATGGAAGTCAGACTGCTACAGGGCGAAGACGACCGATAAAGGTAACGAATTTTCCTCTGAGGGTACGTTCGGTGTCCTCAAATGGCTCCTCGGTAGAATATGTAAACACGTATGCGTGTGTGCGTGCATGTATGTATGTGTGTTGGGCATTTTGCCATGTGATCCAGGTGCAGAACGTGTCGTTTCATCTCTGGCTCGTCCTGCACACTCAGGCGTCAGTTCCTTGACTGATTATCTGTGCCTTCATCTAACCTCGTCATGTTAAACCGACATCTGAGACTCCCTGTATTTTACTCACTGCAATTACCTCACCGCAAGACACTATCACTGCTATTATATGTGAGTCTGGAACAATATGTTATCTTTTGGGTTAAGAGATGCAGTGCAAGAATTTAATTTTCAAATATAGGTATTCCACAAACTTTACTGACTATGAAGATGTCTGGCATGATGTTGGCTTTCAGGTGGTCTAAAAGAGAATTAAACATAAGCATGCAATGATTTGTAATTATTGCAGCAAGGAACAGTTCAGCCAAAAATGACATTTCTGTCATCACTTATTGCCTTTATGTCTTCACAAACCTGCATGCTTTTTTTCTGCTGAACACAAAATTATAATTTATCAAGAACCTTCATAATGAACGCGTCTTTTGAACTCTAGAAAGTACAAAAAAAACACCATGAAAGAATTATAACAGTCATTTGGTACTACTCATGTGCTATATACTCATCTCAAGCCAGATTATTCAGAAATTTAAGCTATTATTCACTGAAACTCTTGTCGCTGGTTGGAGGTATCGACAACAAATAGGACAAGATTACTTTTACAGTGCTTTTATGGTGTTTTTGTCCTTTTTGGAGCTTGACTGACAGTCGTTGTAAAAAACGTGGTGTTCCACAAACAAAATAACAGCATGACGGATCTGGAAAGACATGAAGGTGAGTAAATAATGACAGAATTTTTGTTTTCCGGTGGACTACTCGTTCAAGTTTGAAAGTTGCTTGTGAGCATGGTTTTTACAGCTCTTACCCTTAAATCCACAAAAGATCAGAGTTACTGATCAGCCGTTTCATTTAAAGTGTTTGCTTTTCTCCAGGGCCAAAAATGTTGCATTGTGCTGCCAGTTAGTATTCCAAAGTCGAACTCTCAGCCACTTAAACTAAGAGCATTCTTTATCCATACTAAAAGCTTGAGTAAATTATCTCTAGTCTGTCAAGTGGTCAGACAGACTGGCCCTGTAGGATTATAGGTAACACAGATGTAAATGCTGAATGGCCGGAAGGCTATAATTTCTCCTTCCTTTTCTATCCCCCATCAGAGCCACCCTCCCTCGCTCTGGTCCGTTGTAAAAGTCTCAGCAGACTTTGTCGGGAGACTAGTTAAAGACACTGGCTGTCTCTTTTTCCAGTAGACACTTGCTACATTTCCTTATATCCTCGCTCCGCCCTTTTTTAGACCCCCACACGCCTCAACAAGTGTATAAAAGCTACTTTTATTCCCTCTGGCGACGACCTCTCCAGCTGTTGTCTTCCTGGATGTGATTCACTCGGCCGGTTGATTCCTTTTATCTCGCACCTCAGCCTCATCCTCTCCTGCTGGGTTAACAACGCACCTCCGGCCTTTGACTACTGTCGCATGGCAGGTGAATCCAGCTCAAAGCTCCTTCTAAATAAGTGGACTTGGATGCGGGGGATGGGGCCTGTCATTGAAAGCACTAATTGAGAATGCAATTTCAGATCTTTCTCAGTAAGCATAATCTACCACATATTTGTAAGATTTCTCCCTCATGTCTCCACTCCCATGCTGGGAAGCCCCAAGGTCCACTCACCCTATTCTGCGTACCCAGCAGGAGGGTAGTGGCTAGCATGCTAGCCGGTTTTTGCAAAGCTAACGGTGCATTACATGGCGAATTAGCAGACACGGCCTTCAAAGCATTCATAGAGTCACACTGTGGAGGGATGGCTAACATTGTCCTTTGGTAATTGGCACAAGCTTGGTGGGATTTACAACTGTCAAGGAGGATTTTAGGGACGGTTGAACAATATGGCAGAGTGCTGACAGATGAAAATGTGTGAATTTATACAGTCGCTGGTTCTTCTTATTTGCCTATAGAATAGCAGTATGTTTACACATGCTCTTCGCATAGTCAAGCTACAGTCTTCGTCTCTCTGTCCAAATTCATGTGACAGGATACATTGCGGGTCACCTCTGTCTCTTGGAGACAATGTTGAGGCTAATTCTAGTCTGATTAAACAAACCGGGTGAGGCTGAGCTAAAATCACATTATTAGATCTGACTGGTATGATTTTTGATTGTAAGATTT
This sequence comes from Anabarilius grahami, assembly GCA_003731715.1. NCBI lineage: Eukaryota > Metazoa > Chordata > Actinopteri > Cypriniformes > Xenocyprididae > Anabarilius > Anabarilius grahami. The sequence goes on from RJVU01053127.1 coordinate 5,538,198, forward strand.
TAAAAAGATTAATTACTGCTTTAGTCTGACTAAAATCGTGCATGTAAATCTACTGATTTCTACTTGAGAACATTATAGAGAAGAAAGGAAATGCTGAGAAGATAAGGAAGGTACAACAGCGGAAAATAACACCAACCAGACTTGAACACCACCACAGGTCCAAGTGTTACTGTAGCTCAACTGGCTAGCATTGTGCTAGCAATGACAAGGTCATATTGTCAAATGTATGTCTTGAATAAAGTATATATGAATGTTTAAATGTCATAACACACTGCCTGGCTATGATGCATATTCATGATTTAATATTGGGAATTTTAATGGAATATTATCCGAAAGTTATGTGTATATGTACATAAGTGAGAGGATAGTTTACCTGCTACTCTACAGAATGCTAAATGAGCGTGTTTCTCTGGCCCATGCTAATTAGGTAGCTCAACTCAGGACCTGAGTGATAGTTACCGGCATGAAATCTGGACAGCTTTACTACCTCCGAAAACAGTGCCAGGGCCACGGGCACTTGACCAGAGAGAGATTATCTGGGCTTTCTTTCCTCCCTGCCTGCCAATATAAGCACAGCCAGCCATTTCACTTATCACCGGAGGTTAAAAACCACTGGCAAACCACATTGTGTCTTAATCTTCATGGTTCGTACTGTAGTGCTTGAAATGATCGTAGCATTTCAGGGAAACCTGGATGGAATTTGAGAACGGTATTCCTACTGGGTTCATGAACCGCTTGAAATCCTTGGCTCTGTGGAGGCTTGTTTTGGACACAATGGTTCAGTACATTCCCGACTTGTTTCTTTCATAAGGTGCTGAACCTTCGGGTGGACTGAAAGCTCTTTAGAGCTCAGGGTTTGTGAGGGGACAAAAGACCCTTCACATGACTGTACTGATAGAAAAGACCTGGAAAATGTCCTGAAACTGCGTCCTTTCTTTGCGCAACCTACTCAAATCCATGTACATTGCCATGTATTTTTGAACTGGATATTAACGATCGCCACATAAATGATGTGATGAGTCAAGATGTCTGGTCCAAACAAGCAACATTGTAATCCAAGATTGATAAAACAAGCAATGTTACAACAGGCCCTCCTTGCACGTAATGTATTTTGGGAGATAAATGGTCTCAAAGAGATTAAGTCGGTACAACCATGAGCCAAAGCGCTATAAAATGTGCTCATCACACTCAATTTGCCTAGCAAATTTGTAGCCGTTAATGCTGCTGTGGGAAAATATATTGAGTTACTTACCACCTTGTGTCTTTGCTGCCCAGGAGCTGCTCACGCGAGTTCAGGGTCATTACCCTCGCTGTCAATGACAAATGGAGCTTGATAGCATCTGCGCTTAGCTACAATGGAAACAGATTAATACCTCGGGGTGAAACTTTGCATATTACGAGGGGGAAGGAGGGGGCGTTTGCACCCTCTCCTGTTTTCTTTCGGCGTCCTATGTTTTGCAGCCCGAATAGTTGCTGCTCTCAAATGAGCTCATTTTAATGGATCATTTGAAGATTTCAAGGGGAAACGGTTTGTTTGGATATGCTAAGAAGATGAACACTTCTGAGACAAAGGATGAATCATTAAAGTAGGAAAAAACATGGCTATGTTCTCCTGCTACCCTGCACTTTGCCTCCTGCTTCGTGACTGTCCCTGATATTGTCATTGTAAATTACAGACTATGTCTTGTTTTAGGAGACAGTCTTTTATTACAGCGTCTCAGAATTTATGACATCCTTTCATCTTAAAAACTTACCTCTGGATGCTCCTGCTTACAACCCATAACATTTTCTACCTCAAAGGTGTTTACATTTGCATGTAGGTGTGTGCATTATATATATGCTTTTATCCAAAGTGACTTACGTTCATTGCATACGTTTTTTTCAGTAGGTTTATGAGTGTGTTCCTTGGGGATTGAACCCATGATCTTGGCACACAAAAACGAATCGTAGAACCTTATTTTTAGTTTTGAGCCAGTCTCAGGTTTTTACACGCCTGTTTTAGCTAAAAACAAAGGCGGTAGTAATTTTATCTTGGTTAATGTAATTGTAAACGCTGGAATTGTCCAATTTCAATTTAAGGTTTGAGGGTGTAATGCTGGTTTTCACTGTGGCAAATTTGTACTCGGTATCTCCGAAGTGCAAATGAGGGAGGTAACTGCTGTTATGACGACATACTTTCAAGTCGATGGCACACCCAGAGGATGGAGACAATTAAAACATCTAAAGCCTTGTTTAGACGGCTAATCTGGGTGGTCCAGAGCTTGGGCGACAAGTTACAACTGGTAAGCGCCACAATAAAGTCTAGAGGAAAAAAAGAATCATTATGTATCGAGGCTGGTCTGGAGAAGTCGTGCCACTGTGGAGATATTTGAGGTTTTAATGTTGAATGAAAAGATAGAAATTGGCTCAGTTTCATGCAGACATTGATATTATTAAATTAAATGTATTTCTAGTTCGTTGTGCACTGTAAGACTTCAGAGGAGTTTGTGGGTGGTCCTCATTTAGGTCTCTGACTTGTGTATATTGAAGACTAAAATTGTGAACCACAAAGTTTCTAAGATAAAAATGGTTGTCAAGTAGGAGCAATACTTGAAACTGGACGACTTAACATTGTGCAGTTCAGGTGTTGAAGGAATCTATGATTTGAACAAATTTAATAAATCTAGATTTCACTGTACCTGGAGAACCAACACTCCATATAGAATTAGATTCTCAAATGTTTCTCCCAAACCACAATGAGATTAAAGAAACAGCAGTGGAATCTTCTATTGTCTTTCATTTTTATCCTAAAGATTTTCTTTTTTTTTCAAATGTCTCCTCTAGAGTTTCAAAAGAGATCTCAACAATCTCATAAACTGTGCTCAAATTTGTCAAGATCCCAAAGTCTGCTGTCAAACATCAGAACATTTCTTGTCAGTTTCTTAATTTAAAATGATCCAAACTAATATTATAGAACTGATCTCTCTCACAATATTTCAACAATTGCCTCATTTGTGTCTATTTCTATTTCTTCTAAGAATATTTATTTTAAGGAAGAAACATCTGAGACAAAGTGGATACATGAAACATCGGGAATTCCATTATATCTACTGAGCTCTTCAAAAGCAAGATCTGAGCAATTAAATTTTCCTCTTATTTTTTAATAAATGTTTTGGTCAAGGTCAATTGATTACATTTATTAACTATTTTTCAGACATATTTTATACCAAAATACAAAATAGGCTGGCTGGATGTGCAACATTACCTGCTAGCAACAATAATAATAATCATTATTATTATTATTGTCCTAATTATGCTTATTTTACATTTGTAACATTTAAATTTTTATTTTAAATTGGAAAATATATGCAATATATTGGCAACCCCTCGCTACAATTTTGATCTTTAACAGAATTACCATTTTTGTCCCCAGTATTTCAAAATGAATCTATTTTAGTTTCAGCTCTTATTTTAATCCAACAGGACCGTAGAGACTTCCGCATTTCACATGTTGTCAGTTTCCTTGGTTCCTCTCCTTTCATCTTCTGTCACTGCTCCATGTGAGATTGGGCGTCACAGTGTTCTCACATGTACCTGGCCTTTGAGATATCAAAGGTTGACTGCCATCTGTCCTAGCAGGCTAACACAGACGCGTGAGACAGAGAGTTTCTCACTCAGGTGAAGCCGTCTGGCTACAACCAGCTTTATCTGTTACACACAGAGGTAGAATGTGTTACAGGAGCACACAAGGAAACAGTTCAGCACAATGAATTGCCTTTATCTTACAGATAAACTGACATATGACCACCAGAGACATTGAGAGAGGCACACCACCCACGATATTATAATATTATCATAGGTTTCGGTGAATGATTTTTAAAATTTAATCCTTATTCTCCTTAAATTTTAAAGGAAAATTGTAATTAAATTTTAGTTTCTTCAAAAACTGCTTGTAATTTTGAATAAGGAAATCCGTGCATTTGAATTGCAATTGTGTATGCAAATTTTGGTTGAATCGGTTGAACTTGCAAAGGGTACTGTAACCACAATGATAAGAACAGATATAATTTACCACTGCTACCTCAGTCATGGGATTCAATGCAAGTGGTTATTTTCAAACTGTTTTTATATTTTTCTGTGATGTATTAAATCGTTAGTCTAACAATATATGGTCTAAACATTTGTAATCAGTATTTGTTTTTATTTGTTTATTTAATTAATTATTTAAATCATTCATTCATTTGTATCTTTTTTATCTTTTCTGTTTATTTATTAATTTTTTTCTATTGAAGTTTGTTTACTTGAGGGAATAAAAAACATTTAAAAGATAATTGCGACTTTTTATCTGAGAATTCTGACTTTTTTCTCAGAATTGCGAGATATAAACTCGCAATCGCGTGTAATAAAGTCAGAATTTGCGGGATATAAACTCACAACTGCAAGAAGTAATGTCAGAATTGCAGGACATAAACTTACAACTGTGAAAAATAAAGTCAGAATTGTGGGATATAAATTCACAGTTGTGTGTAATAGTCAGAATTGCAAGATATAAGCTCACAACTGCAAAAAATTAAGTCAGAATTGTGGGATATAAACTCACAATTGTGTGTAATGAAGTCAGAATTGCGGAATATAAACTCAGTTGCGAGAAATAAAGTCAGAATTGCGAGATATAAGCTCAAAACTGCAAAAAATAAAGTCAGAATAGTGGGATATAATCTCGCAATTCTTATTTTTTTCTCATGCAGGATATAAACTCAATTGTGTGTAATAAAGTAAGAATTGCGGGATATAAACTCACATCTGCGAGAAATAAAGTTAGAATTGTGGGATATAAATTTGCAATTGTAAGAAATAAAGTCGGAATTGCGGGAAATAAACTCACAACTGCAAGAAATAAAGTCAGAATTGTGGGATATAAACTCACAACTGTGAGAAATAAAGCCAGAACTGCAGGATATAAACTCACAACTGCAAGAAATAAAGTCAGAATTGCGGGATATAAACTCACAACTGTGAGAAATAAAGCCAGAACTGCAGGATATAAACTCACAACTGTGAGAAATAAAGTCGGAATTGCGGGATATAAACTCACAACTGTGAGAAATAAAGCCAGAACTGCAGGATATAAACTCACAACTGCAAGAAATAAAGTCAGAATTTTGGGATATAAACTCACAACTGTGAGAAATAAAGTCGGAATTGCGGGATATAAACTCACACCTGTAAGAAATAAAGCCAGAACTGCAAGAAATAAAGTCAGAATTGTGGGATATAAACTCACAACTGTGAGAAATAAAGTCGGAATTGCGGGATATAAACTCACAACTGTGAGAAATAAAGCCAGAACTGCAGGATATAAACTCACAACTGCGAGAAATAAAGTCAGAATAGTGGGATATAAACTCGCAATTCTTATTTTTTTCTCTCGAAATTCTGACTTTCTCGCAATTCCAAGTTTATATCTTGCAACTCTGACTTCTTTTCTCAGAATTGTGAGATATAAACTATAAGCATTTGCAAGTTATAAAGTCCAATTCTGAGGGGTGGAGGGGAAGGAAATTAATTCTTATAAAAGAAGTCAGAATTGTGAAATAAAAAGTCACAATTACCATTTATTTATTTGTTTATTTAAATTCAGTGGCGGAAACGAGCTTCCATAATTTTCATTTCATCGTATCTTTTATATTATATTTATTTTAAACTATATTTTTCAACAATAAAAATATTATCTGAAAAATGCATTTTCATGAGAACCAAAATTGTGTGAGATATTACGAATTGCTTTCAGAGAATATATCTTTTAGATTGTTTACTTTTCTTGCCCCATTGGCAAATTGTTTAAGCATAACTCTAACAAAATGTAACATTTTAGTAAAACAGATCTCCTGCCAAAAGACGGGAATCACGGGCTACCCTCTCGCTGACCCCTCCAAGTGTAGAATTTGTACACACTATGAGTGTTTGCTAAAGGAAGTCCAGAAATCTTTCAACTTCCTTCCAAAGTGCTTGGAGAAATCCTTCACGTCCTACACACCCTTAAATAATTTGTTAGAAAAAGAGAGATGACCCAGAATGCACCAGCTCTGCAAACTCCACTTACACTTTTTCCTTTAAACTACAGATATGGGGCTTAAATCTCCTCAGTCTATATTCTTCTACCATACATTTTGAAAGAGATTTGATAAAAAGAGCACAAGTTAGGAATTTCACTTATATTTTTGGTTCTCTCTCCCTGTCTCTCTCAGGTCCAGACATGAAGGAGACAGCGTCTTGTCTGTGGCATCTCACAATGAGAAGAGTTTTCAGCGTGTCGCGAGGTAATTACTCTCCTTGAGGGAGGAGGGCGAAAGCTGTTTATTGTAATTATGTCAGAGAAATGAAGAAGCATGCTTGTGAGATGCTCAAACATTGTCTCAACATATTTGGAGGGAAATTTTCCTGAGTAATGCGTCTGCATAATACCCCAACATCACATTCCCAGCCAGCTATCACATTCAGTTGTGTTTAGACCATCAGGATAATGATGTGCTAACGCTTGTGAAACCGTATCGTAATGTGTGTGTCGTCTACCCTGAAGCCCATGGCCCCATACACTCGACGGTGACCGTTCCATCTACACAATAGAAAAATATCCTGCTTCTCTCCATAACAACAGCTCTGCTGAAGTGGCGGGATTAGAACATGCCGGCCCCGGCCAGGGGTTGCCATGGGAAAGAACCTCCCTTCTCCTGGATCTGTTTTCCATTTACCCCGCCGGTCTGGGATCGAGGTTTTATGTGCTTACACTATCAATGTTTGGCCCATTAATTCACATCTGCAATTATAATGTCCAATTAGAGGCCAGGTTGGCTTGCCTTTTTTGTTATGAAGTCAGAGGGGGTTGGAAAATAGTGCAATTTTACACTGAAAAGGGCATTGGTTTGTATTGCGTTCCTGATTATTTTATGTCCGGGGGCTAACGGTTAATAGTGAGTAGGTGATAGTGGGGTAGTAGAGATTGCTAAAAGAAATGGAGGAAGTCACAACAGAAACCGAGGTATCAAGGCTCTTGAATGCCTCATAATTGTAATGGCTTGCTAGATCGGCCAGTGCAATAGGCAGAGAAATGACCAAAAATGAACCTGTAATGCTTTCTTGTAGCTCAGTGGTTAGAGCATGGCACTAGCAATGCCAAGGTCATGGGTTCGATCCCAGGGATTGCACATACTCAGATACAAATGTATAGTATAATGCAATGTAAGTCGCTTTGGATAAAAGCGTCTGCCAAATGCATAAATGTAAATGTAAATGAACCGTAGTTTTGCTGCAGTAACCATAGTTTAACTGTTTTGTGTTGGGGAAACATACAAAAATACCCAGTTTTTCAAGCATTTGCACTAAAACCATAATAACTACAAAATTAGCTATCCATTAACCATGGTCTAACTGTTTTTTGTAGAAAAACCATAGTAACTACAAAATAACCTTGGTTTTACTATAGCACCTAAAGCTTAACTATAGAGTTTGTTGTACACCATAGAAAAAATACAAACTTGTCTATGTTTTTACTATATTTCTGACTCATATATACTGTGGGAGAACATTTTGTTTCCAAAATTGAATAATTTGGTTTTAATTGTCAATGTTCTGAAGTCACAGCAAATTATTATTAGCACCATTATTAGACTTTGTGCAACCCAGTAAAATGTGGTGTAGTACGTCTTAGGAAATACATTGGGGTCCAAATATATGAGATCACACTGAAAATCTTTTTTTAACCTGGGTTTTATTTAAGCCTAGCAGGTAGCACACATGCACTCTCTCCACAGTACCTACTGTATGAATAAAAATAGCCACAAAAAAAAAGCACTAGTGTGTATATCGCTCATCTGAGATGTTATGATCGCAGCGGTAGGGGCTGCCGAGCCATGGGGTGCAGGCCTCTGAGGAAACCCTCAGCAAGTGGATGTTCTCTTTCAGCGCACAGCAATAAATAATCCAGAAAAATGATTGTGTCTGCGGCAGAGGAGGTGAGAGACTAACGAGCCCGCTGTTACTCATATTGTCATTAGCTTCCTGCTCTCTAAGCCCCACCCACACCTCACTTGAGGGAAATTTAAACGCAGTAACACAGAACTTATTGTGCCTGCTGCTCTGCTAGATTAGGCACTAATGTTGTGTTGTAATCTTGGCTCTATAGAGAAATTCTCAAAGGCTAAGGGGTGATACAAGCACAAGCAGCAGACTCGTTAAAGGTAGTGGTGGGCTTAATGGTTAAACAAATAGCCTGTATCTTATACAATCCTTGCATTGGTCTGTTAGCATTTAAAGGGCTAGTTCACCCAAAAATGAAATTTCTGTCATTAATTACTCACCCTGATGTCGTTCCAAGCCTGTAAAACTTTCTTTTATCTACACAAATTAAGATATTTTTGATGAAATCCGAGGGTTTCTGAACCACACTTGGGCAGCAACGTCATTGCACATTTTGAGGTCCAGAAAGGTATTAAAGACAACGTTAAAATAGTCCATGTGACTACAGTGGTTCAACCTTAATGTTTTGAAGCGACGAGAATACTTTTTGTTCACAAAAACAAAACAAAAATTAATAACGACTTTATTAAACAGTTTCTTCTCTTCTATGTCAGTCTCTTATGCAGTTGACGTAGTGAACGCAGTGCTGTGTTTCCGTGTTTACGTCAGAACAGCGACTCATTATTGGCCGACTCCTGCATCAGCATCACACACATGCATCGTGCTGCTCACGTGTACAGCGTCTGCCAATATTGAGCCAGCGTTCAGACGTAAACACAGAAGCGCTGCACTGTGTTCACTACGTGATTAGCGTAGGAGACTGATGGGGAAGAGAAAAAATGGTAAAGTCGTTATTTTTGCGCAAAAAAAGTATTTTTGTTGTTTCATTACGATAACATTAAGGTTGAACCACTGCAGTCACGTGGACTATTTTAACGATGTCTTTAATACCTTTCTGGACCTCAAAAGGTACAATGACGTTGCTGCATATGTGTGGTTCAGAAACCATCGGATTTCATCAAAAATATCTTAATTTGTGTTCCAAAGATGAACAAAGGTCTTACGGGTGTGGAACGACATTAGGGTTCGTACTTAATGACAGAAATTTCATTTTTGGGTGAACTAACCCTTTAAATAGCATGGCTGCTACTCTTCAAGAGAACATGTTGGATCCAGTATGATTCTTCCTATGTTTTTTTTTTTTTTGCGTTCTTTGAAAATGTTTTGGCATGATTACTTCCTTACGATAACTTTCTAGATTTAACAAGCAATGTGTCTGTTCCAGCTTTTAGGCGATAAGTTTTATCGCATCAAAAAGGCTGTTTTAACATAATGACTGTACTTCCTACAGTACAGCTGCCGTGTTAGACTGTTGCATAGAAATAGAATGGCTGCTAAAGAGAACATTTGATCCATTACGATTCCTTTTGTTTTCTTTACGTTCTGCATGACTACTTCTTTTTGAGATTTAAGATAACTTTCTAGACTTTAGTTTATTAGCTTAAGTTTATTATGTTGTCTGTTCCAATTAATATACCTTTCATCAATTGTTGCTTTATCACATCACTGCTAAAGTAAACCAATTATCAAAAAGATGGTTTTCAAAGGGGCTTTTAACATAATGACGCAACATCCGTTCATACTTTAAAGCTGTCATTTTCACAGTAGTCTGATCTCTCCCCGTAATGTTTTTTTTTGCTCACATGCTGACATTGAGATGTTTTTTTTTGCTCACATGCTGACATTGAGATGTTTTTTTATGCTAGCAACTGTATTGAAAATCTGTCTCGTAATGTTTCCCAATGCCAAAAATGTGTGAAACACGCACAAAAACATCGTGGTCTGTAATGACTTGCATTCATGACTTCAGATGTGCACGATGGAACGATTTTCATGGTTATTGACAGGCTAACCTCGCATGCTTTGTTTGAAAATGACGCACTTTTGACAGGCCTGCAGCCTTCCTGCCGCTCAGTAAGCTTTACTTGGACCATTCATCCAAACACACACACACCATTTGTTTGGTCCTCAGCACAGATACTTTTGTTTGCCTGATATGTGAGGAAGCCATGTTTTTCGGTATCACCAAAGCATGCAATTAGAAGCGGTGGCATATGTGTGTGTGCGATGTCCTCCTCCTTCGTCCTGATAGAGGCCTCTTGTGTGAAGATCTTACAGACCCAATTACTGTAATCACGATGATCAAAGGGAGGGTGTTGAAGAGAAGAGAGCAGCAGTCAAGTCAAAGTGTGGCTAAGTGTGTGTGTGTGTATCATTTGCGTGGGGATAGGGGTGCGGTTAGCTGTTAGATTCACATCCATCATCTGTTTAATGTACTGATTCATTTACACCATTCTCAGTCTCTTTCTATTTGTGTGCATGTGTGTGTGTTTCTTTGCAGTTTCCAAGGTTGGTTCAGAAGATACATTGGATGAGGTCAGAGGCCAAATCCCTCCCGTGCGGCTGACCCTCTCCTGCACAACTGCAAAAGGTGAGCAACGAAGTTAAGATGGTAAAGGGGATGTCTGTAGATATGGGCTGACAATTTGTCTTCAGCCTTAAGGGTGCACTCAGAAATGTTTCCTTGTTAAAAGTTTTACACAAACAGAAATAGCACTAAACAAAAGTAAAAGTAATTTTACACTTTTTTAAAGTCAGTCATATCAGGAGTCTAATAAAAACAGTTTTATTTTAAATGGATTGGGTCGCCTCATGGAGGCCGCCATTTTGAAAGATTTTCCTGCTGAAAACTACTAACTTTAACCGGCCTATTATTGTAAACTTTTGCTTGCTAAATAAATTATTCAATACGACAGCAAAATTTATCATTTCAATAATGTTTTTGCTAACTAAATGCTTTCAGTTTTGCATCATTCTACATCCGCACCACTAGATGTCAGTGTCATGTTCGTCATTGCAACCAGCGTAATATAAACCAAAAAATTACTGAGTGCACCTTTAAAAAGTGTATCTTTTGAATAGATTTTCAAGATGATGTTCTTATAATGTCCTATAATGAATCCTGTTCAGTATTTGTTTAATTATAAATGACACATTTCATATGAATATGCTATGAATCTATAACATCTGTTCTCTTTTCTTGTTTCCTTTTATTTATTTCTCTGTTTCCGTTTGTTGTGTCATGCCTGTTTACACTTGGATTAAGGCCAGGTGTGCCATCTAAGACTTGGCAAGACTTTGTTTGATTTAGAGTGCTTTTTTTATGGGATAAATGCCATCAAAAGCAATGAACTTTTACAATTTGTATGTAAATTGTATTTTTAACTATTTTTATATGAATTTAACAACTTCTGTATTGTATTTTTAACTAAAAACAAAAAAAAGAATATTCATCTGAACGTGTTAGGCTATGATATTATTGGTTAATATTTTTGCCCCGCCCACAAGGCCTTGGTGACATCAGCAAAAAAAAAAGAGCTTTTTGAAATAAAATCTCAAAAAAAAAATAATAATAAATGGATTGGTGCGCACTGATGATAAAATGCACAAGAAGACAAAGGGCAATCATTGAAAAAGTAAATTTTGTTTTTATGTTTTGTTTAAAGGAATTCCAAACCATCAAAAGGTCACATAAGTTTGAGAGCAGAATTCAATATGTTGTATTTTTGGAGTAGGTGACCTGTGCTATGTCCTTTCGGCATTGAGAGGTGGGATGCACCCGCCCGCTGCTTGCCTTGTCTCCACAGCGACCTCTGCGCAGACTGTCAAGTCGACTCACCATCAGGCCACGTTTGCCTCAGTGAACATTCAACGCTGTCGGTGAGTTTGAGCTAAATAGAAAAAAACCATCGACCGTTGATTGTACCCTGCGGCTGAGCCCTACTGAGCCTTGCCTCTCCCCACCACCGGCAAAAGAGGAATTTTAGCATGGACTCCTGGAGACACGACGGCTCTGTCTTCCAACGCTACCGGCAGCCCCGGACGACGCCTGAAAAGTTTGACTTTGAAAACTACAACAAAGGTCACAATCAACATTCATTGCTGTCGGTGGGTTGGACTGTAAAAGAAAGCTCACTGAACAATGAATGCAACTGTGTCCCAGATTTCCTTCTCGCAAAGTGGCATCAGAGATGAATATTAACTGACAGAGCTGGATATACTCATTTGCTCGCCTCTCTGAGTTTGTTTGTGGCTCTTCGTGGCAAAGATGCAAGTGGACTGAGAACACCATGTCAAAGGCCCCTTTAAGGCTGATGAATGTTTTCTTTGTATAATAAATAAAGACAAGACCTCTCCAAAACCAGTCTAATCCTGTGAGTCTAAAACTTATTAACCAGAGCTGTGGTACAGTGGTTGCCACATGTTCTGTATATATCTGCAACAATTGTGTTTTATATATATATATGCCTATACACACACACAAACAAATGATTATACTTATGTAATGACATAAAAGTGTGACCCATAGTGTTTTTAAATTTGTTTATAGCATTTCTTTTACACAATGACCCAATATCCTCTAGTAAACGGAAATGTAGACTGCGACTATGTGGTTAGGAGCTACGTAAACAAATTTATTTTGAAAACACATCTTATTAAAGAGTTTTTGCAATTCACCAATAAATCCAAGGCTTGTGAGACCATATAGGCTTCATGTCGCGTTTGAGCTGAACTAAACCCATCACGGTGAAATCAGAAGGATAGCGCGCGCATTTGGAGGCCGTATCTTAATTAGAGGCTAACGGTTTTACTGTCCGTTTCTAGGCCAATCCAAGATTATGTCACATTGCTGGTAGTTTATGAAAAATTAATCCAAATTAAATTTGTCAAGAAGCTGGAGTGGCTTATCGTATCACTGTGGGTGAAGCCCCTCGGCACCTCGGTGACATTGCTGACAGAGACTGACTCCCGCTCGCGGTTGAGTTTTTTTAAACGACAGTCAATTCACAGGATTAATTAACATCAGATTACGGCTCCATCAGAGACCTGCTGTGTGTGATTTCTTAACGCTGGGCTACTTTACTTACCGTGGCGGTGAGGACGCTTCAGAGTTATTTGATGAAAACACGTGTCACATGAAAGATATTTAGAGGCTGCATTAACTAATTTGAAGCATCCTTGTTGAAGTAATGCTGATGGCCTTCATGGTGTGAAGTCTAAAGACGGTCCTGATTTGATTCCTGTCATAAACATTTTCCCATTTCATCAGGCATATTGTAAACGACATCAAAATGTAACACGATAAGTTTTAGTACTTTTCGTAATGCACTATTGAACCCGGTTAAGGGGCGGGGCATTCTCACTAGAGAGTGAGTTTGATTGGACAAAAATCTGTGTAGGGCAGGGCGTGTAACCAATGCTGTCGAAGAAGAGATCGTTCTTTTATATACCTTTTATTTCAAATTTAATTAGCTAATTATTGAATAATGCACATTTGTGCTTTCAAAAAATGAAAAATAAAATTTATTTTATGATATATGAGCATTTTGTTATGTAAAATATGCGCAAATATGTTAACTTCCACAATGCTGTCTTATTTGTTATTAATAAATTATATTAGGCTACACTGATTCAATTATATTCATTTTAATTTAATTATATGGTATTAGAAGAATTACATCTGCTTCTTATGCAGTGTAAACTATGGATGTTAAATAGGTCTGTCACACTTCAGTTTGCAAATAAACAGTGTCCTACAAACAGTACTTAAATATGTATGCAAATATGCAGAGCAAATCAATGTATGTTTAAAACTTTTACAACAAATCAATTTTGAATGTTTAAGCAGTTCAAGGCAAGCCTAATCGCAGAAAATTATCGAGAAAAACAAGCAGAATTTTATTTATTTTTAAGTATCTGGAGTCTTTAAAGGGTTAGTTCACCCAAAAATGAAAATAATGTCATTTATTACTCACCCTCATGTCGTCCCACACCCGTAAGACCTTCGTTCATCTTCGGAACACAAATTAAGATATTGTTGATGAAATCCGATGGCTCAGCGAGGCCTCCATTGAGAGCAAAGCCATTGAAACTCTTAAGATCCAGAAAGGTACTACACTGCAAAAAATGCTGTTCTTACTTAGAGTTTTTGTCTTGTTTCTAGTCAAAATATCTAAAAGTTCTTAGATCAAGAAGCATTTTCTTGACAAGCAAAAATTATTTTCTTGTTTTTAGGAAAAATAAGTCATAATTAAGTGAGTTTTTCCTTAAAACAAGCAAAATAATCTGCCAATGGGGTAAGCAAAATAACCTTATATCAAACCAAAAATAAGCTAAATAATCTTGTTTTCAGTTTGAAATAAGATTATTTTGCTTACCCCATTGGCAGATTATTTTGCTTGTTTTAAGGAAAAACTCACTTAATTTTGATTTTTTTTTTCCTAAAAACAAGAAAATAATTTTTACTTGTCAAGAAAATGCTTCATGATTTAAGAACTTTAAGATATTTTGACTAGAAACAAGACAAAAACTCTAAGTAAGAACAGCATTATTTGCAGTGTAAAAACATGGTTCTACCTTAACATTACAACGCAACAAGAATACTTTTTGTGCACCAAAAAAATAAAATAAAGACTTTTTAACAATATCTATATGGGCCGATTTTAAAACACTGCTTCGGAGCTTTACGAATCCAAAGTCACGTGATTTCAGCAGTTTAGCCGTTTGATAGGAGATCCGAATCACTAATTCGAAACAAAAGATTCATAAAGCTCAGAAGCTTCATAAAGCAGTGTTTTGAAATCGGCCTATATAGATATTGTTGAAAAGTCGTTATTTTGTTTTTTGGCGCACAACAAGTATTCTTGTTGCTTTATAATATTAAGATAGAACCACTGAACTCACATGAACTGTATTAAATATGTTTTTAGTACCTTTATGGACCTTGAGAGTTTGAATGGCTTTGCTCTCAATGGAGGCCTCACTGAGCCATCGGATTTCATCAACTATCTTAATTTGTGTTCTGAAGATGAACGAAGGTCTTATGGGTGTAGAGAACGACATGAAGGTGAGGGATAAATGACATTATTTTCATTTTTGGGTGAACTAACCCTTTAAACTCTTGTAACAATGAGCAATAATATTCAATAGGCTATATATATATTTCCCCTGAGGGGGGAAATCTTATGGTGTAAGTTTCGTTTAGTTTGTATTTGTACATTCTAACTCTTTGTGTTGTTTTACAGTAGGCCTATATGTTATCCTGGACTACAAAACCAGTCATAAGAGTCCATTTTGTTTAATTGAGATTTATACATCATCGGAAAGCTGAATAATAACAAATAAAAAAATTAAAATCTGGAATCTGAGGGTGCAAAAAAATCAAAATACTGAAAAAATCGCCTTTTAAGTTGTCCAAATGAAGTCCTTAGCAATGCATATCCACTCACAAAAATTAATTTTTGATATATTTACAGTAGTAAATTTACAGAATATCTTCATGGAACATGATCTTAATATCCTAATGATTTTTGGCATAAAAGAAAAATCTATAATATTGACCCATAAAATGTATTGTTGGCTATAGCTACAAATACCCGTGCGACTTATGACTGGTTTTGTGGTCACATATAGTCTTACTGGTTTTATATAGGCCTAGGCACTTTGAATAGGCTTATTGACCCTTTATAAGATGGCCATGTGGTAATGTAACTGGCCAAATAATAATATTCCCCCATTTTACTAGGCCTGGCAGCGCTTTCAGCAAACACAGAACGTTCCTCTAATGTTAGTATTTGATTCGCATTCCTTGGTTTTATGTTTTGTTCAAAAACTGTTAGCTGCATCCATGAAATCACAATCAAAGCACACGAGACACATTTCCGAGCTTCTGTACTGTACAATTCCCGTTTCTCGGTCTCCTCGAGCCTCTGTTCCCATCATAAGCATGTTGGCTTTTGTATAATAAACACAGAAATGAGAATTCTGTATTACCGTCACCTCCTTTGAAGCCCCTCATTTGCTCATTGTGTGGGTATCTATAATTAAAGCCTTGAAGCTTTTCAGCTCTTGTTTTCAAAGCGCCAATTCAAAGTTACAGACCTCAGCAGTATTTTGGGACAGAACGTTTTGGTTTTTCCGACTTCTGAATGTCAACGTGGTTTCCAAACTGGCAACAGGAAAGGCGAAGACTGCAGGTGTTTGAGGAGAAGAAGAGACCCGAGCATCAGACAAGAGGATTAACTCAAGTGAATATTCGCGGTTAGACATTTCAAACTGTGTACATACTCGGCCGTTTCCTCAAATATGACACTATTTTGAGAAATACCGCAGTGCTTTTATATTTTCTTCCTGCTCAATGGCTTCCTTTTGTGGAGTTGAGGAGCTGAAAATAATCGTGGCACCTATCAGAGCACGTATATTACATTAAAGTTGACGTTCAACTAAAATATCAACCCCCATCAGATGAATTACTGAGTTATTGCTCTACGGTTTTACGAAAATGGCCGTGTTTGCAAAGTCGTTATGCTTGCGAAGCCCCTGAAAGCTCAGTGGAAATTAAAAGGTCCCTGTTCACTTTCAGCCAACATTAACATTTGTCAGGTGTTATTAGCATGTGTCAACATTTGAGTTGGAAAACGTAAAGGTTCAGCTGGGTCTTACATGAACAATGTACCAACAGCAAAATGAGTAAATAAAGAATTAGATTTAAATAGCGCCGTCCGTGTTATGAAGGCGAAAAATGTCTGGTGTTTTAGTGAGACAAATAACAGCATAGGCCTACTGTGGGAAGTCCTACATTTAATTATTGAATAGTTTAGGCCTATTTTTAATAGTAATTCCATGTGGAGCTTTTTTATTTCTTAATGTGTATGCAAGTTTACATGTAGGCCTATATAAATATGTGCTTTATTAAGCTAATGTGGTAGGATAGTAGAACTTTAATTTTCAAATCTTCACTTCAATCCATTTTTATTTAAATGGACTATTTTTTGACACCTCATTTAATGTTGCATGTCTTTGAATATTAATATGATAGTACATTTTCTGAAATAGCCTACTAGGTCTTATAGGATAACATATTAAAATATAGGCCTATGACACATTTAAATAATATATTATTTATTTAAAATAATAATAATGCCACTTCATATTTGATGCCTAATGCACTGTTCAGAATATTTAAAAATTAATATTCAAAATAAATATAAAATGTTTAATGGAATGTGAATGTGATTAAAACTAAACAAATGCTGCCACCTAGTGGTCATTCTGTGACTTCAGTGAGTGACGTCAACGACTGGTGATTTTTAAACATTTATAGCCTACTAATCGGAGTATCAAAAAGTTTATTGCAAAATTCACGATTCGACTGCTAAAAGATGTCCCTTTTTTAAACACGATTATATTTTTTAATTATATAATAAACAACTAAATCTGACATTCCCTGCACTGTTGAGAAAATTAAAGAGATACATTTGAATAATGTTCAAAGGAAGGGTAATGTTAGAAGCTAAAATTCAGTTAGCAATAAGTTGAAATGATATGGGTGTAGAATGTATTTTGGCATGATGATTTTATCAGCATAGCAGTTGGGATGTGACTGGTGAAGGGGCGATGACCTGATGATGACCCCCATCCCGAGGTCAGTCGTGTCAGGTTCCTCATATGTAGACTGTGGCAGCCCTGAGGAATGTGTGTGTGTGTGTGTGTGTGTGCCTTATTAGCACCTAATGATGCAGAGGGGACAATCTCCCTGTTCCAAAACACTGAGTCTACCTGCAGTAGAGCTGATTTACAGGGCCTTGCAGCACCACTCAGGGCTGAAGGATGGAGGTTTTTCACTCATATTCTGCTCTCTGTCCTCCCGGATGGCGGGACGGGAGGCTCTATTATAGGGATTAGAATAGAGAATGCTTTCTAATGCTCGAAACTTTCTGATAAAACTATCATGTCATCAAAAAGATCAAACCTGTAGAACAAACTGAGTGTTCAGTAAGTTAGACGTATATATAAAAAAAAAGCAAAATTAATAAATAATTACATATAATTTTTTATTAATTTAGCTTTTTTATGACTATAAATTAATTTACAATAATGTAAAGAAAAAATAAAACTTTTATTTGT
>RJVU01053127.1:5568885-5584059 GCA_003731715.1 Anabarilius grahami
CAGTTGAATAGTAGTAGTTAAAAATAATAGTATAGGTTTTTTAAATATATATTTTTAAATATAAATCTAAAAAAAACTTTTTAAATGAAAAAACATTCATTCTTTAGATCCAGCCCCCCAAATCCAATCACCTGTCATCAATCAACATATTAAATCCTCATTCATTCATTTCTTTCCGCTCTTATTAGTGTGCTATGCCTATTCTAGCAGATGATCTGCAGTGTTTTGGAGGGGGGTCGGGGACGTTCGTCTACAGATGAAAGGCCTGTTGGGGCACCGGGCCGCATCGGCGGAGACGGAGGCTGGCCATCGCGTGTTTGGAGGGAGCAGTTGGGAGTTTGATGACAGAACGGTCTTTGGGAATTTAAGAGTAGCTTGGAGTGCGCTTTTCCCTTTGGATGACAGCTCCAGGAAGGAAGGGTTTTCTTTTCAAAGGCTGTGGCTTTATTTATATTACACATTTTCATCGAAGGGCACTTTCAAAGGGAGATGGCTTTTTTTCAGTTCCCTGCATTTGTGTTTTATCACTGACCGTATGTTTGCGGCCCTTATTTCTTTAAAACTGTCCGCCAGGAAACAAATATGCAGCAAAATTCAGTTCTTCAATTCCTGCACACATTCGCTGTCTCACGTACACACTCAGTGAACAGTAAACACTGATTAGCTCTAGTCACAGATCTCCAAACAGCCCATCCGTCATTAGTCATTATTAGCCCAGGACGGCGAAATGATAAATTAGCTGTCATTCAAAGGAGCCACATCATTTAGGACTGTATCATTCCTGACAAACAACAGTGTCAAGTGACCATTGGCCCCTCTAAGCGAATCACACTCCCTCTGGACAAAATCGTTCAACAGGGCAAGGAAAAATCAAAGAGAGAGGGCGTTCACCTGTTCATACCTGTCAGATAAATAAAGGGCAGAAAGAAAGCCCTGATAAGTTACTGTGCTTCAAATCACTGATGCCATCCTTTGTTGTCCTGCTAAGACTGATGAGCAGCAGTATGTAATTGAACCATGTAGCACATGTCAAAACAGGAAATGAGGTCAGAGGAAATGAGCAATATGAGGAAGTCTGGTGACTGCTCTTCATTAGCGATGCTACCAGGGTACAAAATGTATTTTTTGCCACAGCCACCAGCAACATAAATGTATTTAAAAAAAATTTTTTTTTTTTAATTTTAGGGTTATGTAAGTAATTTCATATATAAATATTACATATCTAAATATATAAAGCATATTATATAGTCGAACCAAAAATTATTCAGACACGAGATATAATTTTTGATATATATTTTTACTAGTGGGTGCAGGACACTATAGTTCATTTCTGTAAGTGAGGATAGCAAAATAAAGTAAACTGTGACATATTATACCCAAAAATTCTTCATACTGTGGACTACCAGTAAAATTGATAAAAATTTAAAACCAAAAATTATTCAGATACTTTGACCTGACTATGTTTTGTTAAGTGTTATCTGACATAATTAAGATTATTTTTTTCTGACACAGTTTAACTCTGAGATCTTGTCATATTTTATTACCATTTTTTTAAACTGTAGTGAATAAACTGTATTAATTAATGAAATGTTCAAGGTGTCTGAATAAATTTTGGTTTGACTGTATATTTACAATTTTAAAATATTTTGATATTTTGATATTTAATATTAAAACTATTTATGTCCAACTAAATGAGAATAAGATTATTAGATTTTTCTTCATCAGACATTCAACCAATTAAAGGATTAGTTCACTTTCAAATTAAATTTTCCTGATAATTTACTCACCCCCATGTCATCCAAGATGTTCATGTCTTTCTGTCCTCAGTCGAAAATAAAATAATGTTTTTGATGAAAACATTCCAGGATGATTCTCCTTATAATGGACTTCAAAAGACTCCACTGTTGAAGGTCAAAATTACAGTTTCAGTGCAGCTTCAAAGGGCTTTAAACGATACCAGACGAGGAATAAGGGTCTTATCTAGCGGAACGATCAGTCATTTTCAATTTTTTTTTTAAATATATATATGCTTTATATAAACAAATGATCGCTTTCCAAGTGCTTCTGCCAAAACCACACTTTCTTCAAAAAGCTTACACTGTATGTCCTACACCTTCCCTATTCTACTTACGGAAAAAACTGAACTGGCGCCACGTTCGTTCCGTAAGTTGAATAGGGAAGGCTAATATAATGAATCATTAAAAAAAACATTTAAATATTTAATATTAAAATATTTTTTGTCCAAATTCTTTATTATTGTGTTATTTTACATTATTTTGGGTTTATGTAAATAAAATATTTATTTGTAAACTAAAGAAATGAATAAATATATATTTAAATTTAGTGAATTTATATTTAAATTATATTCAATTATAAAACATTTCATATTTTTTTATATTTAATATTAAAAATAATTTTTTGTTTGTCCAGCAAAAATATATATTTTTTCCAGCAGTTCTTTGATTATTCTTCATCATACATCCAAACAGGGTACAAAATTAACTTTTCATCACAATTGGCAAGGGCTGGTGAATTAATATATATTTATAGACAAAACTGCATTTTGCATTATTTTAGGAGTACGTAAAAATATTTATTTTTTAAGTTATAAAAGTTTAATAAAATATATTAAATATAAAATATATAATTTAAAAATCAATATTTAATATAATAAAACTATCCAACAAAATGGGATTTGTCTGGAAATTATCTAGCTATTATTCTCTTTTGAAGGTCAATGTGTCATCATATTTATGAGATGACCTAGTCTCCAAAATTGTAAAGAAGATTAACTTTTGATGGTACATTTTCCACTGAGCCCAAAGTTGTTGCAACAAATGTTTTCTTGAGTATGTCAGTAATTTGATTCGCTGATTTCGCTCACATTGCTTATACAGTATGTTAACAAAGGTCAGGCAATTTAAGCCATGTATTATATTGCTGTTCCTAACAAATTACCAGCCAACTGGCTTTATTTACTCACCAAAGCCATTTTTTGCTCGCATCTGGCGCTTGGGCAGTGTTAATTTTGGACCCTAGATGCATTTAATACTGTATGTAGTGTGAAAAACACTCTGGACAGGATGATTGGACTGGAATCTTCATCCAGTTGGTATCTTTCACAACTGTGCAGGACAAGGAGTCAGTCTTTGCATGGGCCTATGCCATCTAATGACGCAAACTAAAATGAACTTTTAGAAAAGAGGCTAGCAATAAAACTTCAGACATCCCTCAGAAAAGTCTTTTCCCCTGCCATCAATTAATTACTTAGGAAATGGTTTCATTTGTACAAGACTCTTGAGAAATCAAGGGCAAGAAAACTCTTTTTTTTTCTCCCGTCATCATGTTGTTCTTCTTGTCACTGCTTCATTAATTTTCTCGGGGTAAATCACGTCAAGAGTGTGCATGTGTAAGCTGTCAGGGTGTAGATGTATCTATTCATCACCTCGGGGAACGTGTGTGTTTGTGCGCGCGGGTCTGAAGTGTGGCCCGTGGGTAATCTTGACGGGGCGTGGACGCAGGGGAGGTCTGGCACGCCTTGTAAACAAGATGGTAATGTCTGATAAGAAAAGCTGATGCCTAATGACAAATTGCTAATAACGGCAGGAGACTGCAGAGAGCGAGAAAGTGTATTGATTATCCTTATTACCCAAAGCATTCGTCTCGGGAGATGAACGGGTGAGGGAGAGGGAGGAGGGAAATTAGCCTGCACCTTCCCCCGTTGACGGACTGATTGCTCTGGGGGCCCTGAATAGGACAAATGCGTTCACACTAAAACACATAAACCTCAACCTTCTGCCTTCGGGATGAGGACACAAACATCTTGGTGTTTTTGATCGGCTGTAGAGATACCCTTGCTGAAAAGAAGTGCACTTGTAGTGTGCTTCAAATCTTAAAAGTATATATTTTTCAAAACTGTACTTGCAGATAATATAATATTAATTAAAGGCCACTTAAGTGTACTTAAAGACAGTACCCTTTCATGACTGTTTCTTACCACACTTTTGAAAAGTACACTTTGTAATAAGGTCAAATTAAAAGATTTACTTTGAAGTAAGTATTTTAAATCATTGTGTTTTAATAATCTTTTGTCGTGCTTAAAAGAAGTGCATTTTGATGTGTTGACATAGTACATAGTAAAGCACAAAAGTACTTGATTTTAATTTTAACTGTAGAGTGTTATTCAATATTACATCTACAGTATAGTAAATATTTTTTTAATGTACTAAATTGCAAAGTGTTGAGGAAAGTTACTTTTAAAAGTAATGCATTACAATATTGCGTTACTCACTACAAAAGTAACTAATTGCGTTATTTAGTTACTTTTTATAGAAAGGAATTTGCTACATTTCTTTTTAAAGTAATTGGCTCCGCCCACTTCACCCACTTTTGGTGGCCCTTAGGGACTGTCACCGTGTCCTAACTACACGCGACGCGATAAGATTCCAGCGACAAGCAATTTGACTGTCACACTAGACACGACGCGACAATGAGAAGCGATAAAATCAATCAAAAACCACAGCCAATCAGAAGAGAGTGTGGGCGGGCTCTCTTGGCACAGACACAATGAAATAGGTTAGTACATAGTAAACTTCATAAATATTACACCATTTAAACATTATTTAAAGAACATACAGAGTGACTCAAACAATCTTTGTCATAGAATACACTTGTTTGTTTGCATTGAGTTGACAGTGTGAACATTCTTGTGCCCATTTATTTATTTTCAAATCTGATGTGAATTAGCCAGTGTTGTTTTCATTACAGCTAAAAAGCTAGGAACACAGAATGATATTCAAACTCATATTAGATGCTTCTAACATTAAATAAAGCACATAAACACTACTTGATATTATCATTGCCATTCTTTGTGTTGCTGTTCTAGCCGCAATGTCGCGGAGAAATAGAAACCGTTTCTAAAATAGAATCGTGGCGTGTCGCGGCTGGTTAGGACATTAACTCTGATTAACATGGAAAAGATACCTTTTATCGCATGTCGCGGCATTGCGTCACATCTGGTTAGGACACGGTGTGTAAATCGAAATTTCAACTTTTTAAAAAAATAATTATTGACAATCAAACTCCAGAGAATCTTGCTGCACTGGTTTGGCTCCGATCGAAAACCTAGGACTAGTTCGCAAAAGTAGGTTTTTCAAAACATTTCAAAAATACCCGGAAATTTTGAAGATCCAATCCGAGATATGCATTTTGTCCATCTTGAGACATGAATTCCAATGATATAAGACACTTGAGTCTACGCCTAATGGTTTAGGAGTTTTTTTTATTCATACTTTTCATTGCTGTTGCGCCCCCGTCAGGCCAATCAGGGCGAGCCTTGGTTACATTATAGATGGTGTGAGTACTACCAGCCCTCAAAGATTCAAGTCTCTATGGGGCGTTCACACCAGACACGACTTGCTCGAATAAATCGCGCTATTCGCACGTAGTTGGATGCTTGAACATTTTGAGTTTACTCGCTTCATTCGCGCATGAAATTCACTTCACAACAGACGTGAATTCGTGTCATGAGAGGGGCTCGCCCTCTCCTTTAAATGTGTCCCAGTCGCTTTCACTTCTTTCTGCACACTTCCTCTAAATAACCACAACTCGTTAGTGGGAAAGTAGTTGTAAAATACGGCGAATAAGCTCAATTTGCCGGCAATTTGCCAGCTCAATAATACCCCTTTTCCACCAAGGCAGTTTGAGTTTCAAATCAGTTCTTTGTCTTTCGACACCAAAAGCACCAGCTCCGAACCAGGAAAAGTTGTTTCGTAAGTAGCACCAAAACATTGCTGGGCTAGAAGTAAGAACCACTTGCGTCAGGGGCTGGGGGCGGGGTTACCGTGACCAACAAGAAACTTGCGACCGCCATTTTTGAAATTCCAGCTAATAGAGCTAATAGCAGCTCGATTGTAATCTCCGTCTATATACAAATTGCGGCGAGCCATGTTTGGATGCCGATGTAGGTTCGCAAAGCCATGAGCATCAATAGTAGCGAAACGTCCGCCATTGTTGATGGAAGGCTTGTTTCGAGATGTATCGGAGCAGCGCGGACCAATCGGCGGGTGACATCGGAGTGGTGCGGGAGCATTTGTAGAGCACTTTTTTTTTTAAACTTTTGGATCGTTCTTGCGGTGCTTTGATGTCATGCGCTGTTTGTCCTCCATTGTTGTTTCGGATTTCAGCCTCCGCTTGCTACGTCGTAATCACGTCACTACTAGAGCAAGCTCCTGATTGGTTACGTTCAGATTTTTCAACTTGCGCGATTCACCCGAAACATTCGATTCGCGCAAATCGCGTCATTCGCGTCTTTGCATTGACTTAACATGTAAATCACTCGTGCTTAAAGGTGCCTTAGAACCCTTTTTCACAAGATGTAATATAAGTCTAAGGTGTCCCCTGAATGTGTCTGTGAAGTTTTAGCTCAAAATACCCTATAGATTTTTATTATAAAATTTTTTAACTGCCTATTTTGGGGGATAATTAGAAATGCGCCGATTCTGTGCGTGTCTCCTTTAAATGCTCGCGCTCCCCGCCCCCAAGCTCGCGACTTTATAATACAGTGCATAAACAAAGTTCACACAGCTAATATAACCCTCAAAATGGATCTTTACAAAGTGTTCGTCATTCAGCATCAGATCATGTGAGTATAGTATTTATTTTGGATGTTTACATTTGATTCTGAATGAGTTTGATAGTATGCTAACAGGCTAAAGCTAACATTACACACTGTTGGAGAGATTTATAAAGAATGAAGTTGTGTTTATGAATTATACAGACTGCAAGTGTTTAATAATGAAAATAACGACATGGCTCTGGCTCCATGAATACAGTAAGAAAAAATGGTAACTTTAACCACATTTAACAGTACATTAGCAACATGCATGTAACAGTTTACAAATATCACTAAAAATATCATGTTATCATAGATCATGTCAGTTATAATTGCTCCATCCGCCATTTTTCGCTATTGTCCTTGATTGCTTACCTGCATAAAGTCTGTTGGATCGGCTGTGCACAGCTCCAGACGTTAATACAGGCTTGTCTAATGCCTTGAACATAGGCTGGCATATGCAAAAGTTGGGGGCGTACATATTAATGATCCCGACTGTTACGTCACAGTCGGTGTTATGTTGAGATTCGCCTGTTCTTTAGAGGTCTTTTGCAAAAATCTAATTTACATAAGAAGGAGGAAACAATGGTGTTTGACTCACTGTATGTCATTTCCATGTACTGAACTCTTGTTATTTAACTATGCTGAGGTAAATTCAATTTTCAATTCTAGGGCACCTTTAATGCTTAATTTGCATCTGGTGTGAACGCACCATTATGGTTTGGTCTGCCCGATCACTTTTAGGGGAGAATGCTGATCCTTGGAAATTTTAACAATTACAAAAGGTTTCAAAATTTTATATTTGAACAAATAAAACTCAGGCTGAAGGAAATGCAAATTAACGCCTGTACAGTAGAGGGTGCAGCTGGAATACTGAATCTGTTTTTGTGCAAGTGAGATGAGTAAATGCATGTACACATTTAGGCTAGAAATACAATAACCATAATGTTCACACAGCACACACAATGCCTCTGCACTTCCGATTTCTCTTAATATTGGGACAGGAGAGGTGTCAGTCAATGAATGGAAAAACAAAGTAACCTGCGTTACTTTGCTTATTTGAAAAATAACTCAGATATTTTGTTGTAAATTCAAAAGTAATGTGTTACTTTACTAGTTACTTGAATAAAGTAATCTGATTATGTAACACACATTACTTGTAATGTGTTACCCCCAACACTCAATTTATTGTAATTAAATGTAATTACACACAAATGTGGTTAGAAATATATTTAAATAAATACAAGTTTAATTTTTAAAAAGCTGTACTTGCAGATAATATAATATTAGTTAAATAAAAGGTCACTTATAAGTGTACTTAAAGAGAGCATAGTTTCATGACCGTTTCTAAACACATAGAATGTGCACTTTGTAATAATAGTCAAATCAATAGTTTTACTTTAAAGTACATTTTAAATCAATTTGTCTGTTTCTATATTACATTTATAGTACAGTACAAATATTTTAAATGTACTAAATTGAAACTTCATCATTACAAATGTGTAATTAGAAATGTATTTAAATACATGACACAAGTTTAAATAGAAATGACATTAAGGTACATTTTAGTTTACATAAATGTTTCTCACTACATTCAGCAGTACATTTTAATCATATTTTAAAGTCAATAGAAGTAATTATGAATTTACATATAAAGATGTACTTAAGTCCTACTTAAGTTTTTTTTTTTTTTTAAGTCGGTTACACTTTATTTGAAGGTGTCCGTGTTACGGTGTAATTATATATTTAAGTAGTGAGTAATAATAATTAACTACATGTACTTACTGTAGGGTTAGGTTTAGGATTAGGGTTTGGTTTAGGGTTAGTTGCATGCAATTATTCAAAATGTATAGTTATTACTACAGTTACTACATGTAACATATATAACAAGTACACTGTAAAATAAAGTGTTACCAAAAAGTCTCAATGTCAAACGCTAACACTTTCCAATAAGGTTCATTAGTTAACATTAGTTAACTACATTAGTTAACATGAACTAATAATGAACTGCACATCTACAGCATTTATTAATCTTAATTAATGTTAATTTCAACATTTACTAATACATTATTAAAATCAAGAGTTGTATTTGTTATCATTAACTATGCCTACTAATAAATTTTTTCTTTTAATTGTAAAAAACATGCAATTAAGCATCCAAAAACATTAGATTCAGTTCACACTTAAATATATTCTCTTGAAGTATATTATTTGTATAATAAGTACTCTTTTTAAAAGTGTGCTAACTTCTTTTTCACAAGGGTAAGTGTCATTGCCGTCAGGAATCAAAGAGCGAGAGGTTTGGCTAGTCCACTTTGCCACATCTAAGAAAGCATGACTTTCCCTGGGCATGATCCACTGTTACTCATAAACTCTGGTTGGAAAATACTTTTAGTTAATGGTGACCACCCTGAGAAGTCTTGGAGTCATAGTTTCAATAAATTGTGTGTTAATTTTCAGTTTTGGTGTTCTGGTGTGATTTATTCGCTCAACCACATCAAGTTTTGCAGGTATCTGCTCTAGATGGGGAAAAAAAAGCCTTTTTTGATGGTTAATCCACAATTACTTTTTTCGTCTGAAGTGCTGACTTCTCCAGAGAGGATGGGAAAGGGCTGTCTAGGTCATTGTAGGACTGCCCATCTAAGCAGCGGAAAAAAATGAGGTCACTCTTTTCTGCTGTTTCGCCAAAATCTGTTCCGGGTCGAGTTGGAGACATGGGGATCCAAACCCGCTTTTGTTTCAGGGACACGTTTTGTGCAAGAAGACAGAGATGCAAGAAAAGAAAACTTATTTTTTAAATTAAAATTATTAGTTAGGACACGTTTAGTAATTTGTATTCAAGGCCTACATGACTGCTATAATGTTTTATTGAAACTTTATTAATTTAAACTGAAACTGACATGATATTATTATGTTAACAGTAATATAATATAATATAATATTATAGTAGCCTAATTTTTCAGCAAATTGTCCCTGAAATTTAACTACATTGGCTACATGTGTTGATTTACATTAAGATGCAATGTTTTATTGTTTTTATTGTAACTTTATTAAGCTTTTAAACTGAAACTGTCATTATATGATCCATGTTTGGAATAAAACACATTCAAACTTATTTTACTAAATAAATAAAGTATTTTTCAGCAAGAAATAGCTAACAGTAGTCACTGAAATGTATCTGCATTGGCTACATGTGTTAGCTAATTCACATAAAGTTATAGTTTCTTTTGTTTGTAATGATCTTTCATAACAACTTTTATGTATTTTATTCTTGTTATTCAACATATTCAACTGAGATGATGTTTTCCGCTGAACAGCTTCCGTTTGTTACAGCCTCATCTGGGATTTAGACTGTAATAATGGCACCTAATCGATAGCCATATTTGTCTTACAGTAAACGTGCTAAAGTATTTATGATTTATTTGATTCCCCGCTCCAAATAAAACAAATGCGCCTGAACCGCGTCGTAGAGGTCAGCATAATGAATAGCTTCATTGAAATCAATTGATATAATGCTTGCCGCAGAAGAAAACTAGAAATGGTCGAGCGAATCAATTCGACTGCATTATCACACGCCACAACGCACTTAACGACGCTGTGGGCCCGAAGCGGTCCGGCCGTGTGCGCATGTGCGCTGTGTGTGGAGAGTCTCGGCACGAGGATGCTCAGGTGGAGAGGCGCTCTTAGTGAACAGATGTATTGTGATGTGCTGAAGGTCAGCCCTCATTGTGTGACGCTCCTGTAATAATGGGACTGACAGACAGCGCGGCAGCTCGTGTCTGTTTAGTCTCTGCGGCTCCCCAGCAACAATCCAATCAACCCCCACTAGACGTCTCTCATTTATCATGACAAACGGCTATAATTGTGCCCTACAGAGGGAATAGCAAAGCGAAATTGTGAATATTGTGAATTGTGAATATTGCAGAGCCTTTAACATAGTTTCCCAATTTTGTCTGGAATAACAATAATAATTAATAGCCTAANTATGGTCATTTTTATATACAATATAATATAATATAATATAATTGTATATTATAAAAGAAACAATTATTAAAGAAAGGTGTTTTAGAGGAAGAGCAAGTTACTACATTTTGGTAAAAGATTGAAAAGACATTTTTAAATGACATTTAAAACGCACCCTCATGTCGTTCATCTTCAGAACACAGATTAAGATATTTTTGATCAAATCCGATAGCCCAGTGAGGCCTCTGTAGCCAGCAAGATAATTAACACTTTCAGTGCCCAGAAAGCTACTAAAGACGCATTTAAAACAGTTCATGTGACTACAGTGGTTCAACCTTAATATTATGAAGTGACGAGAATACTTTTTGTGCACCAAAAAAACAAAATAACGACTTTATTATCCAGTGATGGTCGATTTCAAAACACTGCTTCATGAAGCTTTGAAGCTTTACAAATCTTTTGTTTCGAATCTGTGGTTCAGAGCGTGTATCAAACTGCTAAAGTCACGTGATTTCAGTAAATGAGGCTTCGTTACGTCATAAGTGTTTCGAAATTTCAATGGTTCACCACTGGAGGGCGTGTCTTTGGCAATTTGATACACGCTCCGAAGCACTGATTCGAAACAAAATATTCATAAAGCTTCGAAGCTACATGAAGCAGTGTTTTGAAATCGCCCATCACTGGTAAATAAAGTCGTTATTTAGTTTTTTTGGCAGACAAAAAGTATTCTCGTCGCTTCATAACATTAAGGATGAACCATGAAGAATGTTCAGACGCTTTGCCACACAGAAATACATTATATTTTAAAGTATATTAAAATAGAAAACCATTATTTGGTTAGAGACTTGAGACTTTTTAAAAAAAATAAGTGTGTCCAATCTTTTGACTGGTACTGTAATCTAACATAGGGCTATACAAAATTTTCTTCACATCATGTGCGATAATACGTGCATGCATGAGATCACAAAAATCATGTTTTTTTTTGTCCATAGTGGACATTAATCCTGTTATCAGCATGATCACAGAGGGTTTTTTCACAGCCTACCAGTCTGAAAGAGCTCATTAATATGCAAGTCATTTCAGGTCGTTATTATGCGATTCTTTTGTCTTCTCGGGTGTAAATGACCCATTATTCATGATGATTTACGCCTCCACGCATACTGTGTTTCTTGACAAAAAGTGTCTTACAAAAATTAAATCAATATATTGTTATAAATGAATGAGTAGGCAGTATAATTTTTACTTCATTCTGAAGCAAAAACTCGAGTCTACAACCTCCAATACCCAGAAGTCTTGTGAACACAGAGTTAATATATATATTTAGGCCTTATTTCAGTGACTTAAGTTTTTTGTTTTTTCAATAACCATGCATAAACATTATTCCTTCAAAAACACAAACATGTTCCTAACATATTATTGTAGCCTAGTTTGTGCTGAATACAGTGTAATGACACTTGTGTCATTTATATGTTTATGAACAACTGAAAAAAGCACAAATGTCAGGGCATGTCAAAACTTCTCCAGGGCCCCAAAAATCCTCAGACCCCAGAGGGTTAAATATGTCTTTAGTAGCTTTCTGGATCTTGAGAGGTTCAGTGACATTGCTGGCAATAGAGGCCTTACTGAGCCATCGGATTTCATCAAAAAAATATCTTAATTTGTGTTCCAAAGATGAACGAAGGTGTAGAACGACATGAGGGTGAGTAATTAATGAATGAATTTTCATTTTTGGGTGAACTAACCCTTTAAGACACTTTTATTATTATTTGGAATAACATGCACTGATCAATCATTCACAATAAGAACAGAAATGTGCTCATTTCAAATAAATAGGGTCAATTTTGATTTCATGTTGACTTTAAGAACTCCCTCTATGACTTATAATAGAGTCAGCTGTTTATTGTGCATTTAAAATAGCTTTAAAAGCCACTGTAAAGATAGGCTTTCCTTAGAAGAGACATTTCAGCGTCTGTTTGCAATCAGTAACACAAGTCACTTAAATCATGTGATGTCATCTTGCGTTGCAAGCGCTCAACACGTGGGAGGTATTGAGGCGGGAAACATGTTGAACAAGCGCCTTCCTCGCCGTGGTCTAGGAAATGTGGGAACAGGATGGGCAGCCGACCGCCCCATCAAAACACTGTGGTCAGCCACCACTTATGCTGCAGGCAGAAAATAAAGGAGGCCACGGGGAACGCTCGAGGTGGGGATGTGTTTAAATAAAGCCTTTCGATAAGTTGGCGAAGGAGTAACGCTCCGGTGTTGTTGTTGAAACGATCCCAAGTCTGACCCTAAAACTTGGCCAGTCAAAGGCAATCACTTTCTCTCTTTTATTGACGCGGGTTTAGGGTTTTTCTCTCTCGTCGTCAAGCGTTACAGCCCACCACCACCATCCAGCTGTGATATTAACTGAAAACGATTAAGGTGAGACCACACGGGCGGCCCTCGGACCAGACTTTGCAATGCGGAGATGAAAAAGCACAGTATTTTTAGGAAATCCCTGCAGAGGATGTCGGGCGAAAGATTTACTTCATCGCTGTAAAGCACATTTAAGTGCCACCTATGAAGAAAATGATTTTGATATATATCATTTGTATCCAATTATGGAAAGGGAGAGTTTTTGGTGACGCCATATTAATCATGACTCCGGTGAATGCTGAACAGAGCTCATGATGTTTCTCCGGTCCGCAAAAAAATATTTTTAAAGATCAGTGGCTTGACTGTGATTTTCGTATTTACCTATAGTGAATCAATGTGCCTTGTCATGTTTGCACGCGGTACATTATCCTTTAATATTATAAATAATAACATCAATAATAAATACAAATAAAATACATAATTGTATATTAATTTAATGTTAATTTCATAACATTTAGAAATAATAATTATATAATTATAATTAATGATTATATAGATTTTAAAGGGGACCTATTATGCAAAATTCACTTTTGTGTCGGCAGTGTGATGTGTACACAACCACCCTATAATGGTAAAAATCCACCCACTCCTCTTTTTTAAATCCCCATAAATCATACGCAGTGTCTCAGAATAAGGCGTTTGCAGATTGTAGCTTTTGTGACATCACAAATGCCTAGTCCCCGCCCACAACTGCTGATGGACTCTGCCCTATTAGCATAGACCCCGCCCTCAGAGAGCTGTACACGTTTATCTCCTCACCAGAGTATTTAACAGCAGGATTCAAGTAAGAAATGTATTCTTATTAAAACTAAGTTAATCAAGAGCAGAGAGTGATTTTCTGTTTTTCTTTGTTGTTTGATTCATATTAACAGCATATGCAGCTGTAGGTACTGA
This sequence comes from Anabarilius grahami, assembly GCA_003731715.1. Classification (NCBI taxonomy): domain Eukaryota; kingdom Metazoa; phylum Chordata; class Actinopteri; order Cypriniformes; family Xenocyprididae; genus Anabarilius; species Anabarilius grahami. The sequence goes on from RJVU01053127.1 coordinate 5,582,774, forward strand.
ATATTACGCTGCTTTCACTTTATACACAGATCTAATATACACATGCTATTTCTTTACTTGCTGTTTACGTTCACGGACATAACAGACTGTGTTTGTGTGTTTTTGACATAACCTGTGTGTATTTGATAGTTTAAGCGCAATAACACGTGAAAGAGAACTATACTCACAGGACGCGCCGTCTGACGTCCAGCTTTCTGTGCACGTGCTTCGGATGTGTGTGTTCAGAAAACCATATATCAGAAGTTTAGACTGTTATGGCTCTAAAACACATGCAGAAAATAAACTTTCATGATGATGAAGAACTGCAATGTCACGTGAGCATGGCCGCAATAGAGATGATCATCAAAGCCAAACAGATGTTTTGTTAGTTTTTGGTTTCAGAGGCGTGAGTTGTAAAGGCTCCACCCTCTGCTGGAAAGCGGGGTGGAGAGCAGCAGCTCATTTGCATTTAAAGACACATGCATGAAAACAGCATGTTTTTCCTTCCACTCAAAACTGGGCATTTACAACATGTTATAATACATTATCTGTGGGGTATTTTGAGCTCCCCCACCCAATAATTATAAATGACCAAACTGTCCCCCCCAATATTTGATATTATTGATGCTGCTCTGATGCACTCCATTATTCACCGCTCTGTTTGTTGTAAGGATGAAAAAAATTTTTTTAAAAGTTACATTTTTAGGCTAGTCTGCCTCAGTGGTCTAACAGCGCTCATTACTGTCAGAATGATTGAGCTGGCCAATCAAATCAAAGAAGGCGGGGCTTAATGTTCACAGAATACGAGTGCGCCACTCGTCTTTCATTTTAGCAGTGAAAGAGTACGTGACGAATAAGTAGCTAAACATTTAATATTTAACGACTTATGATTTAAATATTCAGCGACCGACAGAAAATATCCAGTGATGCAAACTACTCAACGTTTTTATGAAATTCACCATTTTGGTTTGAAAACATGCTATTATTTGATTAATATTATATAATTAATGTAATTCTGAATGTAAATGAGATATGAAACGTTGAGATATGAAACGTTTTGCATTTTTGACATATTAGACATACAAATAAGAGTGAATATATATATTTTTTTTAAATAGTATTTGCAAATAGTTTAAATTGATTACTTAATAACTACAATAGACCTGGATTACCCAATAACCCCCACCACCTGATTGATTTGACAGCACTAATTTAAATTAATATACATATTATAAATTAATATAAATGTTTAAATATTATTCAAAAATATATTAATTAAAAATAGACTTGTCATACTAACTGTTATT
>RJVU01053127.1:5612439-5626847 GCA_003731715.1 Anabarilius grahami
GGGGCCCCCAACTAATAGGTAAGCTATACATTTATTATTATTATTATTTATTTATTTTTAAATTAAAACAACTTAAAATTCTTAAATCTGCCATCAATTTTATGGCAAAATGTTTCATTAGTGATGGAGCTGCAATCCATCACTTATGACAAATTTTGTCATAAAATTGATGGCATTTTTAAGAATTGATGGATAGTTTTTAAGAATAATAATGTATAGTTTTCCTATTAGTTGGGCATCCTGGGCACCACGAATTGTAGTGATGGACCTACCGGAAATAAATGCTTCGGTTTAAATTTTTCTTTGTGTATTATCTGAAGCTTTCAGCAAACAGATTTGAGTGCACTACTCACCATAATTGAGCAAGTAGCAAAACAAAACATTCATATCAGTGTGACACAGACAAGTGGCCTTCCATGTCTCCATGGAAGCTCCATTATCAATACAGATAAGGAAAGGCTGCTGTTTTGAAGTTCTCAAAAAAGCACGTGAGCATGTTATGTCTTATGAGGAAGGCTTGTAATTATCTTTCTTTATAAATTTGTGGCTCAGTTACAGATTAAGAAAGAGAATCCAATCTTTTTTTACCATCATATAATCAGTATTGAGTTGAGGAAGTGAAAAGGAAGCTACACAGACATGCCCGTGCACTTATTCATTCCATTCGAGTCCAATGTTGTGCACAGTGGAGCGTAAAATAGTTTAGATTTCATCAAATGTCTGTTATCCATATTAAGGACCTTGATGAATCTGACAATCTGGCATGGCTTTACTGTGGATATTCAAAACATGCTCCATGCTTTGCATTGCGCACTTTGTCATTTTTTGGGGCTGATATGCATTTGCCGTCTCCAGCCTCTGGTGGTGGCGGCAGCAAGCTGTCCCATTACTTATGCATAGGTATCATAGCTATTCATGTGTGCGCATGGAATGGCGCGCCTTCAGAGTAGAGCTCCGGCGGACATGACAAACTGTGTGTCAGGAGCCGGCCAGGGGAGGCATTCATATGCCTGTGATAGGACAGGGATTCTCGCCCAAGCAACGCTTAATATTCCTGTATATTAAACACACATAAATCAGACAATAAGCAGCGCTCGAATCTGCCCAGACTGGCCCCGTCTACAGAGACGCGAAACACTCACAAACAAACAACATCTATGGACTGCCAATTCAAGTAAATTAGATTAGGCAACTGCTTTTATTACCAAGGCAATTGCTTTCCGCAAGCCATTTGAGTAACTCACAAATTGGTTTTATAACTCATGTACACACATACACAGACATGCTCAATACAGGCTACAAACTCACACAGTTTACATGAAAGAAACGGGCTGTGTTCAGAATAGAAGACTAGCCTACTACGTACTGAATACTGAACAATGTATACTGTATACTAGCTACCATTTAAAAAAATCATCGTAGGTGAAATAGCATGCATTATTCCTCAATAAAATATTTTCCCAAAAAGTAGTATGCCATCTCATCATGTTGAAAATAAAGGTTTATTTTGCATTTTGATTACATTTTTAGCGTAAATTTTTGGAATCCCAATTAAATCATGAGCCAATAAAAGATAAAAAAAAATTGCTGCTGATATTGTTTTAGGTTAATTTATCACACTAGGAATTGAAGGTCAAGCTGAGCGCATTGCATTGTGGGATATAGAGCATGCTATTTCGTGTAGTGTGCTTTTTCGTAAATGTAGGCTGTTCTATGCACAAAGTATGCATAGTATATACTACAACAATAGTAAGGGGCTGTTCACACAGAACACGTTTTTCTATTCCAATGAGCTACTTTTCCACGGATGAGTATGACCGTTACGCTCGCGTCTCACGTCTTTTGCAGCGCCTTGCACATGAGCGCCGCGTTTTTAAGTCACTGTGTCAAGTTTGAAGAATTTCAACTTTTACACGCAGCGCTGCTCATCAGTGTCAGTTCCAAAACAGTTGACCAATTAGAAGAACTCGAAGCTTCTGTTTACAGTAGCAAGTTGGCATGGCAACTGTTTTATTTGATAGCAACATGGTGAAGGAGGCCATAGCCAGTGCGATACAAAAATAGTATCTATCTATTCTGCTGTTTGCAGATTTCTATTATTTCCGTTATTGCCATTATTGCATTAGGGCCTCAAAAGTGCATCTCGGGACTCTCGCGTTCTGCGCTGCGCTTTTTTAAAAACCATTCCTGACCATTTTCAGACGCAAAGACTTGTTGTGTGTGAACAGCCCCTTAGTAATGTAGTATGCTATTTCAATCATAGCCAGAAACACAGAATGTCATTATATGCACACAGAAAATTTGCTTACTGTGCATAGTAAAAGTATGCATACTATTATACTGCAACAATTGTAGCAGTAGTATGCTATTTCAAACAGCCAGAAATGCACTGGTTATTCTGTGCATACAGAATTTGCACACTGTGCATAGTATGCATACTATGTGCTGCAACTATAGAAGTAGTATAGTAGAATGCTATACTAATTATTAGAAGAAATGTAGTAGGCGATTCTATGCATACTATATACTGCAAGAATAGTACAAGTAGTATGGCAGTATGCTATTTCAAACAGAATATCATTCTATGCATAAAGAAAATGTGCATAATGTGCATAGTATTCATACTATATACTGTAACATTATTAGTAGTATGCTATTCTGAATATAACTTTAAACGCACACGCAAAACAAATGTAGATGATTCTGTGCATACAGACAATTTGCATTCTATGCATAGTATACATACTATATACTGCAGCAATAGTGTGGTACTATTATGAACATAAACCCACTTGACTTATGCCAAAAAATCAGTATGACATGCATGTAAATAACCTTGTTTAATTAGACGCTGTGAGAAAAAAAATCTTATCAGAAGACAAAAAGGAAGAGGGGGATGGTGTCAGACAGAGTGTGTAAGCGTGCAAGGGGTACGGCATGCATTCATGATCTGAGTCGCAGGTCTAATTGTGATTTCCCATAAGGGCCGACTATTAGTTTCAAGCTCATTAATTACCCTGTTGCTCAGGAATCCTTAATAGTTAAACTTACCAGTTTTTCTGATTGGATAAATTTTTAACAACCACATTAAGGCCAAAAACACTGAAAAAAAAGAAAAGAAAAAGATAAATCTCCCACCAAGTTGCTCAGGAATCATTTTCGGATGTTACGAGAGCTGTCAGCAGGATCGCTGTGGCAACACTTTGCCTCCCTCGCTCACCAGATCAATCAGATCACACACATAGTGACAATCACACACACACAAACACTCACCGCTGTGACAAGGGCCATTAAAATCACTCCCAAGGCAGCTGTTGGGCTGAGGGTTTTCTTTTAATTGTTTTCTTTTTTTAAGATCTACTGTTCGTGAGATATTACGGCCTAACGAGCACGTTCACGCTGGTCAAATCGCAAATGCGTCTACAAATCCACGCTCTCTGCATATGCTGGTGTGTGTTTAACACGCTGTTGGAACCTCCAGCCATCCACCTGCCAACAACGTGGAGCATAAAAGAGAAATAATTAAGCATAAATAATTAACATGGGACCCAGCAGACGAAAGTGGAGTCTACTGCCCTGTGGCGAGGATCAGAGTCACTTCCGGGCAATGGCGCGCTCTTCATTTATTTGCCATAATGATGATCTCGTCCGCTTGACTTTGTCTCGCTTCAGTTTAATATTGAATCATTAGCACCGTTTCTCTCTAAATTGTGTCCTCTGGCTCGATTATGCTTAGGTTGCTCTAGGTCTGGCTTTGAAAAAAAAAAAAACTGGTCACATGGGTGGCAACACAAACTAACACCACTGCCTGTAAAATTCACACATGAAATTTACTCTGATTGCTTGTAGCAAATAAGCAACTGCCCTAAAAGCCTGTGGCCAGTTTACAGACTTCTCTGCTGTGATATAGATCAATTGAGACTGTGTACCAAACTTCAAAACGTACCTATTTTATTGTTTAAAGGTGAAGTGTGCAACTTTTTTGATGTTAACACTCTGAGGTCTAAAGGTCACGCCGGCGATACCACCGCGGTTTTTTTCTTACCAGTGTGAAAGAGACTCAAAATACTCCGTCGATGTTGCACATACAATTAAGAGTTATACACCATTTTAATCTCTGGAATATCTTCTTTTATTTGTGTACACTCAGAGTAAAAACAAAATGTTGTGCTTTTTGTAAAATAAAGAAAACAAACATGATGCGTGATCTCTCGTCTCCCTCTGAACGAAGTCCAATCTGATAGTTCTCAGAAAATGAACTGTAACTTAGTGAATACTAATCACAAAAAAATTAACCTTATGTCAAAAGAAACGTTGAGATGTCAGGTTTTAAATCGTGTAAGTCAAATCGAAAACAAAAATTTTCTGTTTATGTAATCTGTATGAAAAGAGAGCCATGTCAGAAGTCTGTGATTCAGCTCATTATCCACTAATGCGGCCACGCCCACGGAGCCACCGCTATTCAGACGCAAATTCAGTCAATACATGCAGACATCGTTTCAATCGTGTATTTATTGTCTTCAAAAGTGTTTTGAATAGCCATATTTAGCGATCTCTGGCGTCTGTTAGTTCCTTGATTGTCACATGATATGCCTCTTCTTTTACTGAGGCATTTGTGGACAAAAGGGGCAGAGCGCCCTCCAGCTGCAAGTATGAATTGAAAATACAGTACAACACAGTATCCAGCGCTCACAGTGATGACAATAAATACTGAATAAATATTACTCCTCTGTATAGAAAATTGATATAAACATATGAGAATCCATCAATATTTCTCCAAATGTGCATGCTTTTAAGCATATTATGGTCAATGTAAGATTTTAAGAGTCAAAATGTGAAGCTTGAGTCTAAGATCTTTTTAATGATGTATAGTTTGTCAACTGCACATTAACATTTAGGCTATATAACAAATATAGTAGCCTATATGAAATGCCATAGAGGTAGGAATGTTCAGACGCTTTGCCACACAGAAATACATTATATTTTAAAGTATATTAAAATAGAAAACCATTGTTTGGTTAGAGACTTGAGACTTTTTAAAAAAAATAAGTGTGTCCAATCTTTTGACTGGTACTGTAATCTAACATAGGGCTATACAAAATTTTCTTCACATCATGTGCGATAATACGTGCATGCATGAGATCACAAAAATCATGGGTTTTTTTGTCCATAGTGGACATTAATCCTGTTATCAGCATGATCACAGAGGGTTTTTTCACAGCCTACCAGTCTGAAAGAGCTCATTAATATGCAAGTCATTTCAGGTCATTATTATGCGATTCTTTTGTCTTCTCAGGTGTAAATGACCCATTATTCATGATGACTCACGCCTCCACGCATACTGTGTTTTTTTTGACAAAAAGTGTCTTACAAAAACTAAATCAATATATTGTTATAAATGAATGAGTAGGCAGTATAATTTTTTACTTCATTCTGAAGCAAAAACTCTAGTTTACAACCTCCAATACCCAGAAGTCTTGTGAACACAGATTTAATATATATTTTTGGGCCTTATTTCAGTGACTTAAGTTTTTTGTTTTTTCAATAACCACGCATAAACGTTATTCCTTCAAAAACACAAACATGTACATACATGTTCCTCACATATTATTGTAGCCTAGTTTGTGCTGAATACAGTGTAATGACACTTGTGTCATTTATATGTTTATGGATAACTGAAAAAAGCACAAATGTCAGAGCATGTCAACTTCTTCAGGGCCCCAAAAATCCTCAGACCCCAGAGGGTTAAAATACTTATGTATTTGTATATTTGTCAGTTACTCCCTTGAAATGTATAAACACTCTGGCACTTTCAAAACAATCTGTTTGAGAATCCTGATCAGACCGACACAGCAACGGCTCAACCAATGGTGTGAGTTGGGGTTGGGCTATCTTTTTGTTAGACCAGTGACTGACTCAAAACAATGGCAGAATCAATCAATCAATCAATCAATCTATCTATCTATCTATCTATCTAGGCTTTGTCAAGCCGACATTCAAACTTTGCTTTTTTAGATAAAAACTATAGTTAATTGTTTTAGTGTGTAATATTTAGGAGGATCTATTGACAGAAATGCAATATAATATACATAACTATGTTTTCAGTGGTGTATAATAACCTTAAATAATGAACCGTTATGTTTTTTATTACCTTAGAATGAGCCATTTCTATCTACATACACCATTTACATCGAATTCGCCATTTTTCACCACCATGTTTCTACAGTAGCCCTAAATGGACAAACTGCTCTACAGAGCGTATTTGCTTGACTGGTTACTCTCTCCTGTCTCAGATGACGAAATCTTTGTCCTGTGTCAGCCACCGTAGCTTCTCTATGTGCTTCTAAAGGGAGGGGTGAGCGGTGGACTGAGCCGTTGGTTGTAATTCACAACCTCACCACTAGATGCCATTAAAATTTACACACTGCACCTTTAAAGCTGCTGTATGTAACTTTTTTTGTGATCAAAATGTACACAAATTCTATAATGAGCATGTACATTATTAATCCATTTTCCAAACCGTGTTTTTGTTTTATCCTAAATCACTACAATACACCTATAATAAGTGTTTCTATTGAGACTATTTTAGACTGGGTCGGGTCAGCACCACTGCGGAGTAGCCCAGTATCTGCATGACTCGTCATAGACATAAACAGAGAGAATTAGACATAAACAGATGTTCTTCTGCAAAACACATGCAGTTCTGTTTATTAACCACTAGTGCGCCAAAAGTTATGGACTGCAGCTTTAAATTTCTTTGAATTTCAAATTATTTTGCTTCCTGACATTTAAATTTGAATTCTAATTCTGCATTCTGTTTACCTAAATTCAAATTTCAGCTGAAATACAGGAATTGAATGCGGTTTTTCAATTCAGTCATTACTTCTGCAATTCCATTTTGTGACACTAGTGGAGCAGAACTTTATCTTTTGAATTCTAAAAAGGACAATTCTGTGATTTTCCCATTGATACCCATCTCATATTGTGTTTTGCTTTTTATAAGCTGTGAGGGCCGATCGAATGAGAGGAGGTCGCAACAAGTTTGGTCCTATGTACAAACGAGACCGGGCGCTCAAGCAACAGAAGAAAGCCTTGATCCGGGCCAATGGACTCAAGCTGGAGGCCATGACGCAAGCCATGCAAACAGTCCCAGCAGACCTCACCATTACCTCTGCCATTCAGAACATCCATTCGGCCTCCAAGGGGCTTCCACTGAGCCACCATCACCACCATCATCACCACCACCACAGCTCCACCAGTGCAGGCCTGCCACCTGCAGACTTTGACCGCAGCCCCTTCGTTACATCGCCGGTCAGCATGGCCATGCCACCGCACGCTGGAGGACTGCAGGGCTACCAGGCGTACGGCCACTTCCAGAGCCGCACCATCAAGTCAGAGTACCCTGACCCCTACACAAGCTCGCCGGAGTCCCTCATGGGCTATCCGTATGTAGAAGCCTACGCAGGCGGATCGCCGCCCACCTTCCCTCACCTGGTGGTGGAGCTGCTCAAGTGCGAGCCGGACGAGCCTCAGGTGCAAGCGAAGATCCTAGCATACCTACAGCAGGAGCAGGCCAGCCGAGGCAAGCACGAGAAACTCAACACTTTCGGCCTCATGTGCAAGATGGCCGACCAGACACTGTTCTCCATTGTAGAATGGGCCAGGAGCAGCATCTTCTTCCGGGAACTGAAGGTATGTGACGCTTTCGTTGGTCTGAGAAGAAAGTAAAGTTTGGTGGTCATAAATGTCAAGTGATCTAAAGCATACATAGCTTTGTGAACCAGCATGGATATCGTTTGGCCTAAAATTTAAGATAAATCTTGAAAAATAACAGAATGAATGTGTTTCACGAATAGTAGTGACTTAATGACCGTTCACACCAAGGGTGATAACTATATCGAAAGCAATAACCATAAAGTTTTAATAATCTCTCTTATTCTATGGGAATAGGGAAGTCTACACCACAACTATTACAATAGAGACGGAGGAATGATATTGTTGGAATCACTTTCAGAACATTCTTTCAAGCTGATGAGTGATTAAAAACATTGACAGCGAATCAGAATCTTTCCTGCTTTAAAGAGCTTGAGCATTTAAAGATGACAAAACTGCAGTGCGCGCTTATAATAAACAGAATGGTATCATGCGTTGGTATTGACGCTAATATAGCTATCGTTATAGTTAGCATTTTTGGTGTGAACAGGCCTTCACTCATCAAGTACACTTAAACCATGTCCTAACCAGATGTGACGCGACGAAATAGCCTCTATTTCTGCGATTTTGCGGCTGGTACAGCAACATACAAAGTATGACAATGATAATCTCAGGAACTGGTTATGTGCATTATTAAATCTTAAAGGCATCTAATGTGAGTTTGAATATCATTTTGTGTGTCTTTATTGCCATACTGAAAGCGACAAAGGATAATTCAGATCTTGAAAATAAATTAAAGCATTATTTAACTCAGTGTGCACAAACAAGTGTATTCTATGGCAAAGACTTTCAGTCACTCAGTATGTATTTTTAATGATGTTAAAATGGTGTAATAGATATTTATGAATTCGATTATGTACTTATGCATTTCATTGCGAGTGCAGTGGCCCTTGACGAGAGACTCTTCTGATTGGCTGTGATTTATGATTGATATTGTCACGTCTTGTCTGATGTGGACAGACAAATTGCTTGTCGCTGGAATCTTATCGCATCACGTCTGGTTAGGACAAGGTGTTAGAATATCATGGTTTTGATTAATCTTACCTATAAAGCATGTTTCTTTGCTTACTCAACACTGCAGCACACTAGTTGAATTATTAATATAAATAAGACAAATGTTGCCCTTTGTCTGGACAGCTAAATAGTTAATAGTTTTCCATAAATAATGAGTCAATGCTATTTGTGGGGAGTTTTTGGGATGACCTTAAAAATACATTGTACATTTGTGTTAGTATTTCAAATGATGTATTGACAAACAGTGATTTATAATTGACGGTTTACTACAGCTGAAGAGGCCAGTCTGGTGTCATTTATTTTTTATTTTCACAATACACATCTGCCTGACAGAAATATTAATGGGATTGAGAAGACTGTGAGGGTTTTAGTAACTCGTGCATGTCTGCCTTCATGAAAGATTTTGGTCGTGAGCATGCTGTATTTTACCCTCCCGTGACATGTTTTGATATGCCACTGGGAAATCTGACAGCACCCAATTCAAATCATTCATTTTGTGCTGGTAGATCTACAGGCACCTTATTGTTTTCCTCTCATTACATTCAATAGCTCATGAGATGTACTAGAATGCATTTATACTGAGAATTGACCAGGTGTATATGTAAAATATATAGCAAATTCTGACGTTGTTGCGATACTGTCAAAATAATTTACTAACATACTCACATTCTGATTATGATGGGGTGGATATCCACTTAAAATGTTTTGATATCGGGATATTCAATCAAAGTAAAGCGCCACTGTCATCTTCATTAGCACCTCTTGGGATTTTACAGCAACTGTTGATGCAAAAAAAAGAAAAAAAAGAAATAAAAATATGACAGACGATCATGTGAAAATAAATACTGTCATACATTTCAGAGAACAACATTTTTGCTGTTTTCACAAATTTGTTTCCATCCATCTTTATCCACCAATTTTTGAGCCTTTTCTCAATCAGATGTTAAGTTTTCTTTACATTTTTCTTACAAATTTTAAACTCTAAATTTAAACTATTACAGATTTAGATATAAAACGTTGTTTTTTTCCTAACATCATTAAATTATGCAGTTTTCATGCTTTTGTTATAAAGCCGAATGTTACACTCTTCCCTTTGCTCTTACCAATAGAGCTTTATTATCCATTCTCGCGCTCTTTAGCTCAAGCATTGTATTCCCACTTTAGCATGGATTAGCATTTGAGTATGGCTAATTGCTGTCTGTATCATTTACCTTTAATTGTGTTTGCACTTCACCTTTTGCCACGGTGGAGTAGCTTCCCCTTGATGTTATGACTACTTTCTCGCCCTGGCTAATTGTTTTGCACAATAGATGTTAAAAGAGACAAGGGCGTAGCTATCGAATTTGACATTAGCAGTCGTAGTGTGGCGGTGAAGTTGTAATTAGCGCAGCTCTCATGTGCCCTCGCTAAATCATATGCTGGAGCGCTAACGGAAAAACCACAAACAAAAAAAGGTAGCACTAGAAAGTCTGAACCCACTCCTAACTCTAATTAGCGAACACTTGTACAGCAATTGTTACCCACGGAGCTTTGTGATGCTGATGGAGGTTTATTCCACATAACGTTGTGGTTTTAACAAGCTTCATCTATCAAGAGCTCAGATAAAGCTGGAACATCAAGACAAGAGCTATATATTCAGATTTAATGGCATAGAAATGCAGTAAATGGATGCTGTGAAAAGCCTCCCCTCGCATTTATTCATATTTCCTAGAATGTGAATGAGTTTCTCATTTTTTTGTGGATTTCTCAAAGGAGCTACAGATCAACATGCAAATAATTGAAATCTATTTCATTTTCACTTGCATTAGCGAAGCAACGCTAACAGTTTAGTATGTTTATACAGCGACACCTGTGTAAACAATCACTGCTAGCATATGCTAGCACGTTCGTAGCACAAACACACTCACACACCTGCTCATAGAAAGCTCATATATGTATGGAACATTACCCAACATCACCACATATGCCAATAAATGCTTTATCTACAAGATTAATGCGAGAAATGAGATAAAAAGCTGTTTGCGAATATTCTGCGAGCGAGCTAATGACAGAGCTGTGGGTAGCATATAATAAACACAGGAAATACAAGTGAATATAAGGCTTGTCTGGGAGGGTGGTGAGTCAGCTATAAATATATCTACATTTACAGCCCTATTATTAGCCTCGTAAGAACAAAAGAATTTCTCTCGTAATAGAGCCCGGTGTGAAACGTCTGCCAAGTGTTTAAAGATTTAGTTTCCATAAGTTAGACTTCGGTAACAGCTCTCATAAATATTTGGTCATGATGGGATCTCTGAAGAGAGCTCACTATTGTGTTCAGACACATGAAAAAAAACATGAGAGGAACATTCCGATAGCCATTTCTCACACTTGGGCGACAGTGAAGCTGTTAAATTTAGGAAAAGAGGAAGAGGTGAAAAATTAGCTTAGCTACCAACTGACCACAGAAATGACATATTTCACAAACTTTTTAAAGAGACTTTTAACCCTGACATGTGAAATAATAGTCCAAAAAACATTTTATTTTTAATTGGAACACTATTTTACAATATGTGTCTTTTGTTGACTTTTACGCCTCATATAGTATGATATAAAAAATAAAAAAAAACCTTCAATTTTCTTCAGAAGTCCAAAATTTGGTGCAGTTGCTGATATTTATATGGCCAGAAAGTAAGATGGAATTCTGTTAGCTTGTAATGTAAATAAGTAAGATCTTACTTGCATAAAATACACATAAATATCAATTATCACTCTATATCTCCCATTAATATGTCTAAGTTAGATGATATTTAAATGATTATTTCTATAATCAATGCTCTGTAGTTTTTATTGTGGGGGCAAAACATATAATGCAATTAATACAATGATGACTTTGAGAGAGAGACAAATAAATGTTCATCAAAAGCCTGACATATCATATTTGATACTCACATTTTAACAGGAAAAAAATGGTGGATGTTTGGAAAATCAAGTAAACCTAAGCTTCAGTCCAGTAAGTGTTCATTTTGAAATATTACTAGCAATATACTAGTTATTCTTATGTTTATTTTATAAAAATCAGTGAAGATTTCACACCAAAAAGATGTGAACGTGACCTGAAGGTGGACGTTTTTAGAATTGTATCAAAATGACTTTTTAATTGCCAAAAAAAGTATCAATCAGATGACAGAAAGCTTGTAGTAGATTCTGTACAACAGTTTTTTTTTAGCAGTTTTGATCAAGTTGATAGTTTAAATTACCAATTTTGAGTACAGTATGCTTTATAGGGTTAATGAGCAAAATGGCAAGTAAAACTACATCAAAATCACTATTGTAGCCTCCCAGATATCTTGTTAATTAAAACAATGTTGTACATAAGCTAACTAATTGTTCATTGTGTTAAGAAAATGCTAAAATGCTGTGTTTCATGTGTGTGTTTGAAGGTGCGTGCCAGCAGCATCCCCGTCATCTGGCTGGTTTGTCATGTAAGGGTGGGAGTCATGTTTAGGGGGTGGGGGGGAAACAGATGCAAGCTTCCCAGTGTTTGCATTGACAATATGAGCTGGTATGAAGCCGGTGTGCGTGCTTGTCCTCCCCTGGCTCTGTTGTTAGCTGCCCGGCCCATAACGTGGAGAGTGATTCACATCCATAGAGAGATCACCCTTTCATTGTGGACGGCGGGCTATTGTTTAACGGATAGGATGCGTGCACTTAGCTTTTCCTTAGAAAACACAATGGCATTAAAACGCACAGATTCACCGCAGGCTTAATCGTTCTTGTGAGGATTCCACGTAATTTGTGCGTCTTGTGTCACACAATGTACTTGGGTAAACTTAATCACCGCTGATATTGTGCCACAAAGCGAGCCCAAATGGACTGCCTTAAATTTAGTCCTCCGAGCTGATAAAAGTCAACCGTGCAAAACTTACAATACCCTGACATGTGGCGCCAATATTTATTTTTATTCTTTCACGGCTGCTCGGGGACACTTTTTCTCTCTCTCTCTCTCTCTCTCTCTCTCTCTCTCTCTCTACACTGAATTGAATGACAATACCAGGCCTGCCATTAAGTAAAGCAGCACTGTATTAGGGCCTTGTTCTCAAACCTGCACCCAGCCGTGAGGCTCGTGCTTATTGAAAAAGCAGCTGTGAGGGGAGAGAGGACAGGAGATAGGGGACGTTCTGTCACTTTCTGTGTTATAGTGTCTGACTGCACTGGGCATTTTGTATGTCTTTTTACAGTATATATAAAAAATGCTTATATAATACATTATATTATGTTACACAACATATTTGTATAATTTTATAAAATTATTTTTCAACTTTAAGCTTCTAAACTTCAACTTAAAATGGATTTAAATCAGATTTTTTTTCCCAGGTATTCCATGCTTTCAGAGAATTCCCATACTGTATGTAGCACATATATTCTGCTGAAATAGTAAGAGTAGAAGACTGATTTGATGATTGTGCATTTGGATTTTTCAAAATGTTCTTTGATTTATATTTTTATCATACATTGGCCTCAAAAAGTTTTTGGACAATTAAGTCACTCAAAAAAAATATCTTAATTTCATTGTATTTGGTAATACAATTAAAATATCCAAAAAAGTGGCACCTGGATCTTTTTTTTATTTTGTTTTTCCAAGTTCATGCAGATCTTTTTTTGTGAAACGTTTTGCTTAAAAACTGTCTCTTTTTATTTCAAATAAATGCCACTTGGTTTGATCTTTTGTTGTTCTACCTTTTTAGGTGTGATTTACACTACCGTTTAAAACTTTGAGGTCAGATTTTATTTCTTTGTGAAAGAAATGAATACTTTTATTCAGCAAAGATGCATTAAATTGATCAAAAGTGACAGTAAAGTCATTTAAAATGTTACAAAAGATTTTGTTTTGAATAAATGCTGTTCTTTTGAACTTTGTCTATTTATCAAAGTATCCTGAAAAAATTGCATCACAGTTTCCACAAAGCAGCACAACTGTTTTCAACATTGATAATCATAAGTAATGTTTCATGAGCAGCAAATCAGCATATTAGAATGATTTCTGAAGGATCATGTGACACTGAAGACTGGAGTAATGATGCTGAAAATTCAGCTTTGACATCACATGAATAAATTACATTTTAAAATGTATTACAATAGAAAAATTTGTTTTAAATTTTAATAATATATCACAATATTAGTGTTTTTACTGTATTTTTGACCAAATAAATGCAGCCTTGGTGAGCAAAAGAGACTTAAAAAACAGTGCAAGTCCCACTGCATATTAATATATTTATTCAATATATTCAATTCATTTTATTTTGACTGCGAGAGGATTTTTTTTTTACCCTCCATTAATATTTTTACGCTATGCAATACTTTTTCTCATTCATTTTCTTGTTTTGTTAATCCACCAGTGCACATTTCAGAGGTTCAGGTCAGAGACTGTAATTTCTTTGGCCGTCGTATCTGCAGAAATTAATAAGGCGTTGCAGTCGTGATCTGTGAACTTGCGCACGATTTATATCCCCCCTCCCCAGCTTCATCTCCACATATACTACCCAGACCGTCCACGGCGTCTCTTGCCCTCCCCGTGACTCGCAGACGGCCTGAGGTCAAGCTAGCGAGTGTCCTGACAAACAGCCTCGGTCGCGAACGCCGCACCGGAGATTTGTAACCGTGTCCCTGGTCCGCCGGATTTGAATTATTCCGCTTTACAT
>RJVU01053127.1:5632069-5657136 GCA_003731715.1 Anabarilius grahami
CAAATATACATAAATATATAGATATATTAAGGAGACATGGTAATGGAAAAAAATATGCGATGGGAGGAAAAAATATGTTTGATGTTTTGCGTTCACTTGCAAAATTTTTCCATTCCCTTGAGAAACTTTGTGTTCGCTCGCAAAACTTTTGTGTGCGAAATGTTTAGAAGAATAAAGTTTCTCACATTGACAAATAATTTTTATAATCTCATATTTTTAAATAATCTCATATTTTTTTCCTTCACCATGTCCCTTTAGGGGCTCCATAATATATAAAATATATATAAAATAAAAACATTTGAACAATACCACTTATGAATTAATTAATCCAACTGCATGCAAATAAAAAGCATTGATACAGAACTATTTTTGTAAAGTTACTCTAGTCTAAATAGGGCGTAAAATGAATGAAATGCATGAATGTCAATTTACATTGAGAGATCAACTCTTGTTTTCTGCCTCAATAAGAGCAGAAGATGTGGAGGCAAAGACGGGGATACTAATGGCAATGCGTTAGTTCTCTTACGGACGAAAACAGACAGACGCATAAAGCCACTCTGGTAGGCGACTGCATCTCTCAGCTAAATAATACAGGAGCCCCGGCCTACCTGGACCCATTTCCCAACAGAGCCAATCAAGAGTCATTTCCTGTTGTCTGTCAGCATGTCACACAAAAGCCATAAATATTGACAGCCGTCGCCAATAAAGACCCCCATAAATCTCAGAATTGAGGGGAAAATACAGCACGGGGGAAATAAAATCAAATAAAAATACGGCGATCATTCTAAACGTGAGACACCATGTGTGAATATGTGTGTGCGCGCAGCGTGCAGATTGAGAAGCTCGATCGATTCCGGCTCGACGTGGCGTGCACAACTCATTGCGGATTTGGAGAGCATTATTTTCTCACTGAGTCGTGGAAGGGGGGGTTGGGGTAAAGTAGCGTAGTATGTGGTACTTCAGAGAGCCTTTCCTCCCTCCCATGACTGCATGTATATTAGGAGTCTAATGTTCAGCTGAATAATTGATCAGGGCTCCTGTGTTTTTTTGATAATTAGTTGATAGCTTCTCAGCTTTAAGCCCTCGGATCCATTGGAAGAGACTTGTTTTTGTTTAAATTCACTCTGTGAATTATTTGAAACAACTGCCCAGATGGACTTAAAGTGTACTGATAAATGGCCTAAGGTTTGGAAAAGTTTTTTTGTTTTCTTTCGTTCTCATAACCTAATTTCATCCTTTCATTCTCTCTGGATTGTGCTGTTGCTCAAGAGACTTATTAGAGTTTTGCAAAGAATGCAGACCAAAAAAAGGTTGTAGAGTTGTATTGAATATCACTTCATTAATGAATGGCTGCCACTTTACTGCTAATGAATTTATTGAATTAATTAGTCTTTAATCATAGCATCTAAAGGTAACAGAAAACCCTGCAGGAAAGTACAGTAAAGTATATATATGCACTTTGCAGTTCTTTATTAATTACTACAGGTTTCTAGCCAAGTATGTGGCAGTATTGCTTTATATTGATGAAGACCAGACTGCAAGAGCCTGTTTCAGTTTCATTCTCAAAAGATACACACCAAGTGTCCTTGAGGTAGAATGTGACTGCTGGCAGCTAAACACAGCAGGTGTGGATTTCTTTCTTTTTTCCCTTTATTTTTTAAAATCCCAGCAATAGTAGAGCCATTTATACCTATACATCTGTATATATATATATATATATATATCGGCCACTGCAAAGCCGATATCAGTTGAGCACTAATTAGAAGAAGCATTTATAGTCTCATTCATCTCCATGATGTCTTGTGATGTTTGATGTCCCACTAAACCCTGCTGAATGCCGACGTGTGTGGTTTTTATTGTGGGTCGACGTGATGAGGGGCTCTGATCAAACTCTGGGTGTTTCACAGGTCAGGAGTCACACTCGGGAGAGTGTTAATGCGGTCACCGTGGGAACTGATCAATCTCTATTCCTCCTCGCGATCGATCAAACACCCCTCCTCCAACCCCATCATCAGCCAGTCACTCCTTTGAGTTGCTCGGTGTCCGCTTGCTAGCCTTGGACGAGTCCCAAACCGGCTCACCTGCACACTAACACATGAATTATGGGCATCTGTTTATCCCCCCTCACAGAGACACTCAGAGTAAGAATACCATGAGGTCTTCTCAAATATAGCTACTACAAGGAATGCAAATGTTTTCCCAAAGATATTTTATGTCATCTCAATTTACATTGCTGTCAGGCATTTGGTGAAAGCCTATATAATCTATGCGTCCCATGGACACAACATCACTGGTTCAAGATTACAGCATGGATAGTTTGCATTGCTGAGAGTCGGTTTCTTCATCTAGCCTTTCTTAGATGGCTGTAACACACCACACGCAACACATCTAAACATTTTGAGCACATTTTAATAATGTCATAGCTATAAATTAACGGGTTTAAAAACACAAAATAACAACTTAAATGAGCTATTTTGTATTTACATATCACCCTCATGTCATTCCAAGCTTGTACGATTTTCTTTCTTCTGTTGAACACAAAATAAGACATTTTGAAGAATGCTGTTTCCACAATGAAAGCATTGTTTGGCCAGGGCCAAAAAAAGTGGTCTTCTGAAGTCATACTATAGCTTTTCTTGTGTGGAACACATCGAAAATACATTTTCATTCACTAAAAATCTTGCCCCCTGCCTCAACTTATGAGAAAGTAGGCATTTTTAGGACTTTTAAAGCAATTTTACGTCCCTTCTTTATGTCCCTTGTTGGCGATATGCTTTCATTTTATGGAAAAGAGTTTCTTTTCAAATCATCTTATTTTGTGTTCCTCAGAAGACAGTCAGTTATACAGGGTGAGGGTGAATAAATTATGATCAAATTTTCATTTTAGGTAAACTGTATCTTAGGTCCTGTTTACTCCTGGTATTAAGATGCGTTTTGGTCGATTTGGATCACAAGTGGACGACGCTCAATACAGGTATAAATGGGGTCTAAAACTTTTTGAGTTTGTCCACTTTCGACCACTTCCAGAGGTAGTTGAAAACGCATTCAACCGGATTGCTTTCATAATGTAAATGCTCGTGTGGTCGAATGAGTTTGAACAACCACAAAAGACTGTCTACTCTCCGCCTACTGACCTAATGCATAAACAATGTGAAAAGTGCACTAGCCAGATGGGATTTAAACTTTGTCGGCTGGAGACCCAAGTTTAGTTTGAAGATGAAAAACCTACAAACCACAATGTTCTCTCACCATTCCTGATTTCTAACACACACTCACCATGTTCAGCGTCATCTTGAGTCTGTCAGAGCAGAACCTAAAGCTGCTGCTCTCCGTATGTTTTTCCGTCGTCTCTGGTCGCGTTCATATGTAAATTGCATGAGTTTATTTTGTCCATTAGCTCGAAAGATCTGAAAAAACCCATACATGTACCCACCAATAGTCCCTGCTGCATTCAAAGAAATCAGGACAAAAGTGGTTGAAAGTGGACAAAAGAAACTGATTAAAACACCAGGTGTAACCGGGTATGTGTCTCCCTCATCTATTTGTGATCTGATCACCCAAAACACATCTTAATATCAGGTGTAAACAGGGCCTATGGATACATCAGTTACTGGTATACGGTCAGTCATTTGTCCCGATTTTAGATCACATAAGTGAAGTTACAAAACTCCTGCAATGCTCTTTCACTGAGCTCTATCCCATATGAAGCAACGCTGGACTCTAAAATAAGTCCGGAGAGAGAGCGAGATGCCAGGCAGCTCCCTCAGAGGAGCACGGGTATGAAGCAATGCGGCCGCAGCGGCTGGTGGCCACCTGCTCAAAGTCCCAGCATGCTTATCAGACCCCCTGGCAGCAAGAGAGCAAGAGAGCAAACAGAGGCCCTGCCATGACAAACAAGCCTGGAGATTTCCACAAGATCAGGGAAAAGCGAAGCCAAATAAACCAGTCTCGAGCATCCAAAACACGTCAGATCAGCTCCCATGGGACGGCTAAAGAGGAAGCCAGAATGTGACACCTCAGCATAAATTGTTAGCACTTCCTCTGGGGATTCGGGGACACTTAGATTATCTCCCCTGAGAGTAACTGTACATTTATAGGTTTCCAAATACTGTTAGTGTTGATAAAGAGATTAGGGAATCTGTTGGAATTGAACTTAGGCACATACCTTTTGTAAACTGTGCGGTTTGTTGCGGACAGATGCGATAGTACAGGGGTGTCCAAACTTGGTCCTAGAGGGCCACTGTCCTGCAGAGCTCCAACTTCGCTCAACACAACTGCCTGGAAGTTTCTAGTATGCCTAGTAAGACCTTGATTAACTGGTTCAGGGGTGTTTAATTGGGGTCGGAGCTAAACTCTTCAGGACAGTGGCCCTCCAGGAGCAGGATTGGACACCCCTGCAATAGATTTCTTAAGGTGCGTTCATGAAATTTCAAAAAACATATATTGTCCATTGTCAATAGCACAGACATGTATGAAGTGCAGCTCACACAGAAGTCACTTTCAAACCAAGCAGCTTTCTGTTGGTCAATGCGGTGAATTCATGTGACCAACTTGAAAATAAGCGAAATCTGCGAAACTCCCGATTACATGGATTCCTTTTAGAATGACTGGATTTCACGAAATTTCCCTGAGCAACTGAAAATGTGACATGAACTTTAGCAATCGGACTCATAATTGTTCCCTGGCAGATTGGCTCTTTTGGCTTGGACCTTTAGCAACATCTTAAAAAAACTTTTCAGAAAATAATGATCTATGTTGTTTCTTTTTTCTTATATAAACTACATTAACTGTATAAAATGCTGTAAAAATTCACCAACAGACGGGAAACATCCCACATCAAATAATATTTGCCAGCCTGACAGAAAGGAAGTGTGCGTACCAGCGTATGAACAGATGTCCACAGAAGGTGACTCAAAGCTCACTGCCTGACGGCACCATTGAAGTGCACTTCAAACCTCACCTGTAGTTTCCCGACTAGCCATACTGATCCACATCCAAGAGGTCAAAAGATTTCAGATGGGATTTATTTTCTTTTTACCTCCTCATCTCTTTTTTTCTCCCATTCTCGTATTTATGCAAATGTGATTGTGGACCGCATACTTGCAGCCTGCCTTTAGTTGTAAATAAATCATTCGTCTCATTCTGTTCATTAATGGGCACTCAAGGAGATTCTATTAATCTGTTCATTAGGGCACTTCAAAAACAACAAAAAAATACTTATTAAAAGCAGTTCCAGCTGCGTAAGCTCGTTACTCGTGCCTTAACAATGCTTGTGGCACTCTACCAAAACCAAGTGGGAAAAAAAAGAAGCTCATATTTGGCAATTTGGACTCTATTCTATTATCACCGGTCAACCCTTTCAGGCAATGATGAATAAATATTACTTTTGGATATGCAACAAGACATATTTGCACATCATTTACATTAAAAATGAGGGAAAAATAGGCTGTAGTTCTTTGTACATAGTCACGGTACATTCATTTGGAAATTTCCATAATGCCATTCAAAATGCTGTTGAGGGTCTAAGGGTCTTCTTTAGGAGCAGTACGGGGGGCTCAGCAATTGATCGCTACATTGATCTAGCTATGCCTGAATGACCGTAAAGGAATTAAATTGGTTTCTTGGAGGATATGCATTTTTTATCATAAGAGAGAAAGTAAAAGCTCTGATTTTGAAACATTGGAAGTGCATCACATCAAAAAATCTGAGTTTTAGCTGTTTTAGATGAGCTTTTGTATCTGAAGTATGTAAGAAGAATTTGTGAATTGTGAGATTTCAGTGTAGGTCAACAGATTTGATGTTTATCGCTTCTTAGTCAGTCAAACAAAAGCTGTCTGAGATTCCTAATTTAATGCCTCTAGAGTGAAATCAATAAGTGTGTTTTTATTTGGCTGACCTCCAGGTATTTTTCCAGCACCTTACACGACCTGCTCATCTAGATAAACATTAACACCAGACTGCAATCTTATTTTTAGCATGTAATGATTATACAGCTGAATTTACAATCTGTGAGTTTGCCGTGAGTATTGAGTTTATTCCCATGATCCATGGTGAAATAAAAATACTAATCACAAAAGCTGTACGACAGTGTGAAACATTAAAGTACAGCATATTTCGTTCTGTGTTGCTGGTGTATTTGGTGGTATACATATTATGATTTTAAAACACATTAAACTTGAGTAGAATGTAGAATTTTTGTTTAAGCTGTTTGTAAAACAAAACAAAAATGCATTGTTTCACGAATAATAAAGCTAATATGTCTTACGTATTTGATAGATACTGTATATTTAAATAATGAAAATGCTCGAAATTGTTCGCAAAACCACTCCTTTATAAACAGACGAATTCAATTCAGAAATAGTTTCAATATTACTTAAAAATATTAAGTAGTTTTACAAACATTTTACACAAAATAAGGTCCATTAATGCAAACTTTCGTTCATATTTGATAGCAATTGTATATTGTAACAAGGTGCTATTATTTTCTGTGTAAACTGTTCGTAAAAACATTTTTCCGTAAATTGTCAAATTCATTTAAAAAATTGTATTAATAACTAAAAAATAAAAAAGTTGTTTTACAAATAAATTCATTCTGCTCATGTTTCATTAATGCGGCGCAATGAACGCAAACATTCATACGTATTTGGTAGGTTTTGTATATTGTAACAATAAAGGCTCTACTTTCCATGTAAATTGTTTGTAAAAACATTCTCTCTTAAACTGTTGCGTTCAAGATTTGTTTTATGAATAGCAAAAAATTGTAATTGCTATATTTAATTCAATTCAACATTAGATTTTAAAAAATGGTAATTAAAAATAGTAGAAATGTTTTCACGAATGATTTACACAGAAAAACTCTAACATTTGATAGCCATTGTATACAAAGTCACTACCTCCAGTGTTAAAGGACATAGCTTGCCTGTTGTAAGTGCACATCAGAGCCGTTACACATAGCTGTGACAGTGCAAAGGGAAGCGAGCTGACATGGAAACAGCGGTGTCAGACGCACTTTAAAAGGTCAGAGATGCCTTCTCTGCCCATCTGACGTGTGTCTGGCAGCGGCCCCGGTCTGCTGTGTCTTCCCCTGCTTTGACTCGTGGCAGCCTCGTCCCTGTTTGATGACCCAAATGCGCTGGGCATAAGAGGCTCATGTAGGGGACAAGGCCTTTGATGAGAATGCCTGTCAAAAAAAAAAAAGACCCTATGACAGGTTTCTTTGTAGAACAGGCATGTTTGACTTGCATGCCTTGCTAGCAGATACATGAGATGTGCTAACAATGCCAAATGCATATATTTGCTACTTGGGCTTAAAAATCAGTCCTAGTATTTGAACCTGGAGAATTAGATCATACAGTATTGATTGTACAGTAAATCAGTTGATATAAGTGCAGTAATACTAAACAAGAATTCTTTTGCTTTGCCGGATTTGGAAATACATTCTTTAAGTTGATTTTGTAGCATTTGTTATGACTATAAGAGCAGCACAAACGAGAATCACAAGCAGTCAAAACAATCCGAAACAGATATCGACGGAGTCTCCCAAGGCAGTAGAGGCATTTCATTCACGTTATCTCTGCCTTGAGAAACCGCAAGTATTATTTTCTCGTCCTTAGCCGACTCACTGTCCTCACGGGACTTCATAATCATTAAATTTAATTAAATTTCTGTATTCTTTTCATGACCCTTGTGTAAACATTTCACATGGGTGAATTGAGAAACAAAACAGTTTCATATGTAGCTCTTCGACTGTCTGCACAAAAACATAGCAGTTTGAAGAATAGTCAGACGGGGACTCATTTTCAGTACTTTTCCTCATTCTTGCCAACACCAGACTCAAAGAGCTCTTTTCACCTCCTGCATCTCCGTTTAATGATTGACCGAGGGAGCCATGAGAACCAAGGAGGGTGACAATGAATGCGTTGTTGGAGCCGTTCAACTCCCATCCAAGAGCATGTCAACGTACGTGCTCCTAACTGTGTTACGCTGAACACGCTACTTAATCATGAGGGATAAATGAAGCCGTATCACTCCACAAACAGATTAATTAACAGCAGTGGAAAACTGTGACATTTGGCGAAGTTCACACGAGAATGACCTCTTGCGACCTAAAGACCAATATTGATTTCATACTGGTTGTCCGAACTACAAACGGTGAGACGTGAGTGTCGAAGGTTGAAACAACACTCAAATGACAAATGTAGGAAGCGTCTGACTGAACAACAACTTTTGTGACTTAAAACCAACATGAAACGGCATTTGCAACCCATTTTAATCCCATAATGAGGCATATTTCTAATTAAAAGATGATGAAAAGATTTAAAAAGATTTAATGAGAGATTTTAGGCACATACCTTTTGTAAACTAAGATTTTAACACTTGAGATTAATGTCGGTACTGAAATTTAAAAAATGTGACGCTTTGTGCGCTTTTGAGCAGATTCGTAAACACCTCTGATTGGCCACTGCGTTCACGCGCTCAACATATATGTCTGTGATTGGCTACAATGATCAGAGCTTCAAAAACATGTTGTACTGTAAATGGTCAACAATGACGCTCTTCACCGAGCGCTTACACAGGTTTGCGCTAGTCAATTTACTGGTATTTGTGCCATTATTTACAGCCAAAAAAAAGCATTAAAGCAAAAGTCTTACACCAGGCGCTAATTTGCGCTGCTCTTGGTAGATTGCATTGGTCATTATGGAAATGATCCGGCTTTGTCTGTGTTCTTTAATTTGCACGATACCAAGTCGCAAGTACCAATTTTAAAAATGCGATGCTTTGAGTGCTGTTAAACGGATTCATAAACACCTCTGATTGGCCATTGTGTTCATGCACTGAACATGTCTGTGATTGGCTACAAAGATCAACGTTTCAAAAACATGTTGTAAACGGACAACAATGACGTTCTTCACCGAGCGCTTACACAGATACACACGGGAGTGTTTGAAAGCGGACCTCAAATTCAAACACTTCTGTGTGCTTTCAAACGCTCCCATGCGTTGATCATTGTAGCCCATCACAGACATATCTGTTGAGTGCGTAAACACAATAGCCAATCAGAGGTGTTTACGAATCTGCTCAACAGCGCTCACATTTTTTAAATTTCAGTAGCGACTTGGCATCGAAGTCGGTACTTTTGACAACACCATTTTGAACATGTTCACCTAATTGAAAAAGTTGTCATTTACCCAAATTACTACTTCTAACTGACTTTTAAAAATGATCTACACATTCTTACACATTTGTTGGTCTCTCCTCAGGTTGACGACCAAATGAAGCTTCTCCAGAACTGTTGGAGTGAACTCCTCATCCTGGACCACGTTTTCCGGCAGGTGATGCACGCCAAAGAGGGCTCCATCCTCCTGGTCACAGGGCAACAGGTGAGCGTCCGCTCCAGTCTCCTCCATTCCTCCCCGTAGATCTCATCAGGCCTTTTTGCCAGTGTGGATCAACATCCTTTAAAGTGCTATCGACTGCCCCAGCCACTCCATTAAAAATAGATTACGCTTAGGTATAAACTAATGTGGCCAGAATAATCAATTGTACACTTCTTATCAAGTGCGTGGTGAACGAATAAATAAAATGGTTGGTTAAGCATGCACGAGTCATCACGGTGAAGAAGGGATGAGAGACACAGAGAGAGACGGACGAGGAGGGAAAGCAGCAGAAGATATTTATGATTTACCTCATTTGTCTCTGAGGAACATCGCTGGACGGACGCCTCAGGCTCAGCTGAAGTTTTCTGCACACGAGGACCTTTAATTCTGTCTCCGGCTCCAGCACATGCACACACACTTCC
The DNA here is from genome assembly GCA_003731715.1 of Anabarilius grahami. Classification (NCBI taxonomy): domain Eukaryota; kingdom Metazoa; phylum Chordata; class Actinopteri; order Cypriniformes; family Xenocyprididae; genus Anabarilius; species Anabarilius grahami. Next base: position 5,641,869 of record RJVU01053127.1, read on the forward strand.
AGAAGATGTTTAAACTGCTTATAAATAAATATGCTTCTGTCCGCCTGTCAGTAAGGCATGAGTTTAATTTTTTATTTTATGTTTTCCCTCCTCCCTCTCCTGCTCAACAAAGTGATATCCAACAGTAGTGACAGCTCAAACACAGCGACTCGTGAACAGTAGAGACTTTTCATAGCCGTGGCCTTGTGGTTAATACACATGCTCTGGTCAATTTTACAGCAAACAATGCGAGTTTGAATCCAGCTCCTGACACGATTTCCATCAAGTCACCTATAAGAAAAGAAAAAACACAAATTAGACAATTGTTAGAAATTAGATGTTGACTCAATTCTACAACGTGAACAAATTGAGATTTGCTAAAGTCTCCTGTCACTCAGATGTTTCTCCTGAGAAAAACACCCTGGTAATCTCACGTAAAATCCCAAAACAAATCTCAACATTGTGCTCGGATTTAAGATACCAAAGTCTGCGATTAAAAGATCTCAATATGAACTCAACCATTTCTCATCAAATTCTCCCAAGATCAAACTGCATGCTATCTATATTAATTTTATAGCTCTATACTTTTTCTATGTCAACAGCTGTTTCATTTATATCTACTTTTATCCCTACCAAGAAACTTTAGGAGAAATATCTGAGACAAAATTGACATTAAATAGACTTTTAGTCTTTTAAATGTCAGAATCTGATTCATTTGGTTGGTTTTAAAGTGGTTTCCTGAGCCATGAAAGAGCAACTTCTGAGCAATACAATCTGAGAAAGTATGTGAGGTGCCACATCTGGAGATCTTTGAGAGCTCACTGTGCTCGCTATCTTTGATTTTTCTGTATTGCGAGTGCTCTGCATAGTATGTCTCTGTGTTTGATTAGCGAGGTCTGACGGAGGGTTGGGGGCAGGGTGGAGGACCTTGTTTGCATATTTTGCCTAATGAACAGCTGGTGCTGAAAAAAGCCTTTGGGGAGAGAGAAGGCAAAGACTCAAACAGTTCATTACTTCCTATTATTCCAGATCAGACTACTGACAGCCCGGCCACACAACACGCTCACACATGAACACAGTCTGGATTTATGCATAAAAAAACAAACGCTCTGCCAGTTGTTAAAGGAATATTGTAATTCAGTGGTATATAAGTTCAGGCGGTCTCTCAGTGTAGTGGCTATTAGTAGAAATAAATTAATAGATACATACATTTGCATTTCTGCAAATACAAGATACTCTTAAAGTAGTTAACAGACAGTTACTACACTACAAGCTAACAATATACTGTGTATATATATATATAATAAAAAAACTAATAAAAAAACTCAAAAAAAAAAATATTACAACTATAATCTAAAATTAATTCTATTAATAAGAATGTTTATTTTTTATTATTATAATTTTTTTTATATGGAGTACAATATATTCCTCAGGATTTAAATATAAACAACAATATACATAAAAATGTAGTTACTCCACTGTCACCTGAACTGCCCACTACCTGTTGTCTTGTTTGAGGACATTTGTGTCATTGTTACTCCCTAGTGTTGATATGGCAGCAAAGCACTGTGTGGGATCAGTCCTGAAATGCTGCGACACATGACACTACATGGGCGACTTTCCAATATGTCACAGACCTACATCTCCCCCTCCACTCCTTCTTGTGCTGTATCTGTCTCTGTCTCTCACACTGAAGGTCCCAGGCCTTCAGAAGGATCTAAATCATCATAATCATACTCATACAGTGCTCAGTATTTTCAGCATTCACTGATATTTACAATGTCAGAATGAATTAGAGAATAATACTACAAACTGCTTGCCAAGTGTTGCTCAGTCGTGTCAACCCTCATTTTGGAAGAAAATTGTTACACCCTGTTCAAATTTATTCACATAAAATAGTATGTATTTTAAAAAATATTTATATTTTAATATTAAAATATGTATAATTTTCAAAAATGTATTTATATTTGCATTAATGTTTATGTTGAATATTTTCAGTCTGTACTATTATTTGTATTATTTTTACATGTTTATTTGTGATCCCATCCCACTACTTTTACTTTTATCTGGTTATTAATGCTTGGGGCACTTGGTCAAATCCCAGTTAATTGACAACTTCAGTAGCTTCATATGGGCTTCGAAGAGATCCACGAAAAACAGCCGGTGAGAAATGCACAATTCTCCAGCCAGGACTTTAAAAAATTCCACTCATCATATTTACACAATAAATAAATTCCAATCCGCCCGCGTTTTTAATTGCAAATCCAGCTCAGAGGGAGCTCTCCTTACGCTTAGGAGGCCCGTAGTCTACCTTCTTCCAGAAACCCTGGCGCAGTCAATTATGGTAATGAATTGTCAATAAATATAAAAATTTAATATGGCCTGCTTACAGTGAGTGGCAGCTAAGGACTTGCCTCCAAGACAAATTTGCTGCTGCTGCAGATATTAAGTGCACCTGAAAGGGGAAGAGAGGGCCACGGGGGTCCCGCGCAGGGTTCGGCCCGGTAGCCTGGGGGACCTCCAGGGGCCCCCCGCTCACTCACACCTCTCCAACCCCCACCGCCCTCGTCTGGTGCAGGGAGCTGAGGTCCGAGGGTCTGGGCACCAGGGATGGAGAAACGTGCAGCTCTTCCCCGTTCGGTTTGATGCTGATTATCATTCAGACCTCGGCCCAGCGCACTGTCCCTGCTGTGTGGAGAGGAGCCTGGGAAGGAAAGAAAGGGAGGGAGGCATATGAAACGTAGAGCTGCCAGAGCTGGTTACGTGCTTACTTCAGTCGGCGCTAAAAAACTCCAAAGGTGGTGCCAAGTGCCGTCTGGCTCCAGTTTGATTGAACTTTTAAACTAAAAGGACTCTGATTCAAGAAATAGAATTCTCGATGAACAAGGAACAAGGCTGAAACTCTTCCTAAAACATTCCCAACAGCTCTTTTTTTGTCATAAAATATGCTCTGTGAGTCTCCAAACAAATATGAGCACATCTTCTCGAAAATAAACGTAGAAATCGATAGCATTTATGATCCATCTCTCTAAAGTTCTAAATAAGTAAATAATTCAGTAATTACCTGAAATTGGCTCAACCAATGCCATGCTCTTGGGGCGGGACTGTTTGATTGACCAAACAATGGAAGACTGGAAGAGTGTTCTAAAACAATGTTGGAAAACAATCTTTCTTTCAGTGTCATAGACTGTGTTTCCACAGTACACCGTTTTCCTACCTTGGCATTAAATGACAGAAAACTGTTTAATGCTGGTGCTTGAGTGTTTCTAATACAAAAGTGGAGGAAGTGATGGCAAATTTGACATAATTCTCTTTTCTGACCACCGAAATCAATCTTTTGGTTTTTTTTTTCCTTATTTGGAAAGTCATAGAATTGGTACCATAGTGTAGAACGCAAACATTATATTTGTTGTAGTTTCCATTCACCACTATATAAACGTTTATCTAACTATGATGACTTTCGCTCCTGAGAACCCTGTTTTTTTTTGTAGATGTTTGAAACCTTCAGAGATCTGCCATGTTGCTTGTGGTAATACCTCTATTGTTTGTGAATGTGAACACTCTCACCCCTTCTCTTCAGGTGGATTACGCCCTAATTGCCTCCCAAGCCGGTGCCACACTCAACAACCTCCTGAGTCACGCGCAGGAGCTGGTGAGCAAACTGAGATCCCTCCAGCTAGACCAGAGGGAGTTCGTCTGCCTCAAGTTCCTGGTGCTGTTCAGCTTGGGTGAGTATTAAGAAAGAGGTGGAGGGGTGGAGAGTGCCTCTGTGCATTGTCCAAATCTCACTTGCTTGCTCCCAAGGTTCTTGAGGAACCTTGAGATAAGCCACAAGACCATATTCACTTCACCCTGTATGATAAGACCATCATTATGAATGCCATCGTCTCATACCTTCTCCGCCAACTTTGCTTTACCATTGATGCCAGACTAGTCAGGTCTGTCTAAAACTGTTATTCTCTGTAAATTGTGTAGCTTAGGAATCTTATTCACACTTCAATACATTAAGTCACTCTTCATACAATACGTCACTAGTTATGCTTTCATCGAAGTTGCAGATTTAATTTATGCAAAAAAATCAGCATATTGCTGAAATAATCTACGAGTAAAGCAGTTTCAATATATTAAAATAAATAAATAAATACATACTTTCTAGAGAAATTGGCACAAAATAAAAATGGAAATCAAAGCCACTGTGTTTTTTTTAAATTAAATGTTTTAATTTTAAAACATTTAAAATGTTTTTTGGGAATTTTTGGGAATTTTGAAATTTCCTAAATGCGTTTTCATGACTTTTAATAAAAAAATTTTCAGTGAATTTATTCGTATAGTGTGTTTCCAACATACTTTGTGCATGTCATATAAATACAAAATTTACCCACCATTTTTTATGTGCGTTTTGGAAATTTTATTTGAATTGTTATGCAATTTCTTAAAATTTGCATAAAATATGAATGAAAACCTGACTAATGACTGTTTCCAAGACAATCAATGATGTTTGATGTCAGTGGTCTTAACCTTCCATATTTGAATCATGACAGAATTTTCATTTTGGGGTGAATTAATTATTAAATTAAATAAATTTAAATAAAAATTTGATTTAAATCAAAATCAGAATGTAATATATTTTAAAACAGTCATCATTAGCTTACCGCACTTAAGTGTTACACAAATTCTAGTTATACTACCACACTTGGAAACGTACAAAACCAAGGTCACAATTTCACTCTACTAGAGTTAAGAAAATCAGGGGGCCATTTGCTCCAAAGATGTGCATGCCGAGTGCATCTAGTTTTGCTTTCAAAACTGTCAGTAACTTTCAAAGCTTCGCTTCTGTTAGTCTGCTAGCTTTACATTGAAGTAATCGGAGGTTCCGCTGCTCACAGGTCAAGGCAGCTCATGCAGCCAATTCACAAAAGACACCATGAAAGACCAACATGAAAAAACAGAACAGGGTGTCTGTTTGGCCCCTTAAGAACATGGAATATTAATGCCGACCATCCGCTTGGATATCATTATATCAGTTGCGAACGTACCATCTTGTGGTTCCAGAAAAGAGAATATGATGTGCAGAGGGTGCGTGTACTTTGAACTCTAGCTGTTCCATTGGCTGCATCCCTGAACTACGTGTAACCATGAAGCCAGGCGTAAGCATCTACGCCAGCTCCCCCGACACACCTAGAGAAGGTTCCTTACATCTTACCTACTGTAGACCAAAGAGCAGCGCTGAGAACAAATGAAACTCCAGACTTCTCAGCCTTGTTTATGTTGATCGAGTTAGCGCAGCAGAGGTTTTTTGGTTGTGGTTTGGGGGGAATTTGGAGTGTTGGTGTAAATAATTTGGCGGGAAACATCATCCATAATAAAACTCTCACCTGAGGGGAGTGTATCGCCCCAGGCACTGCCCCGTGCTAGCAGCTAGCCCCTCCCATGCTGTGTGCCAGGCCCTGAGAGACTAAGAGACTAAGAGAACTAAGCCTAGAGATCAAAGATGGCTCCGATTAATAGTATCCTGTGGGTGAGGGGTGGCGGGGGCTCTATGTACAGACAAGTGCATGGATGAGAAAAACACTTTGCCAGTTGCTATTGAGAAGCCAGTCAGAGGTTAATTAAATGAAGCATGAAAATCCCATGGTGCCTTATGAAAGCTACTGGAATTATGGGAACTTATCTTTTCTCCGTCTCGGCCCACTGCTCATTCTTAAGCCCTTTATGAGTGGAGAACATGTTTCCACTATGGAAAATGTGGATTTTTGCACCATATGTAGTACACGCAAGTCACCAAGGTGTCCATACACATTTCTTCAATGTTGCTACAACGTTCCTTGTTAAACATTAGTATACACGTTCTGTTTGTCATAGCAGCAAATCCATGTGACCAACTTGAACCCGTTGTAAAATCTGTGTGGAGAGATATTTTGCCCACACGTGAAATTTCCAATTGTATGGATTCCTATTGACAAGATTTTGCCTGTGAAAATTCACTAAACATCAGTAAATGTGACCCCAACTTGCTTCGCCATGACAGTATAAAGATATTAGAAAGATATTATTGCATTTTTCAGAATAAAATGCATGACAATGTGATTTTTTTTTAAATAATTTAAAAATAAATATTAAATAAATGCATGTAAAAATGATACATTTAAAATGAAAATGTTATATTTAAATGCATTAAAAACATATATGTATAAACTTCTGTGTTCAGGCCAGTGTGGCAGTTCTTGTTGTGATACTACAATTTCACAGCAAACATCCTTTATGAAGCCTTTTTTTTTTTTAAATAAATCATAAAATGAATCAGTTATCAGGTAAGTGTGCTGTTAAGCCCAAGGCCACACACACAAGGTCAACAATTGGAGGCCGTCTGGCCTCCATGACATAAAACCATCAAATCCACTGGATCAGCCCTCTTACACTCGTTAAACGTAGAGTCTCTGTATTGCATTTACAAATGAAGCCTGTTAACGGAAATCAAAATCGCATTTACTCACGCCGTTCCACTCCCCACTGCTCTAAGTTAGTGTCTGTTCACTCTCAGCGCTGCCAAACCATCGCAATTTGTCACTGTCGGGGGAGCCCAAGGGGGCTCTTTGTAAAGCTAAGTGTCAATAAAGAGGAGGAGAGACATGAGTTGACCTGGGAGCAGTCACTTGTCTCCTCGATTTCGCCGGCTCGTCGAGAGGACCGATTGCAGTCAGCCGATCACTTCTCATGCTTTTCCGCAAGACGAAGCGTCTCTATCTTTCCCGCTGTCAGTCTCCATGTGTTGAATAGGTGCTTGGGCTCTAGCAGGAGCTGAAGGCTTTATCAATGGTTAAATAATTACGACCAAGACATTGATTTCCTCAATAGCAGGAAAGGCACTGAAGGGTGAACAATGTTCTTGTGGGGTTTAAGGGGGAGTAGAGATGATCGTAGAGGCCACTTCTGAGGTGAATGCCAACATGTAGGTTGGAGCCACATCTACGATGTGTTGTCCATACAATAAAAGTCTGTGTGGTTGGATGTTGTGTTTTGGACCCCATTGAGTTTAATTGTATGAACAAAACCGTTGAAACATTCTTCAAAAAATCTTTTGTGGTCACAGAAGAAAGTAAGTCAACCAGGTTTGTAATGACATAAGGATGATTTTTGGGTGAACTATCTCTTATAGTTGTTGGGGATTGAACAGTGTTAATCTTTACACAGTTATTTTGTTTCAAAGATATTTTGCTGTATTCACAACGGATTCTTTCCACGAATTTGCAGTGTTGACAAACAGAAGACTGCTTGGTCTGAAATTGACTTCTGTGTGAGTGGTGCTTTGTGCATTGCAACACTATTGACAAAGGAACCTTTTTTTATCATGAAACTTCGCTAATGTGATTGCAGCTTAAAATGGCATCTGATTTTAGTATTCAAATATTCAAAAACTTTATATATGAAACTAATTTAACCAAAATATGCAAACTGTCCTTGTCGTATTTTCATCAAGAGTATTTTTAAATTAAAATGATTGACATGATTCACATTTTTTCGTCTCCTCTTCGTTACTGTCTAAATGTAGAGGACACGGGTATAACGATTATCCACCCATGGCAACAACACTTGACTGCGAGATGGGATGCATCTCAAGTCCCTGAGGCTTGGCTCTAGGGGTTTCTTCCAAACACCTCTGAACAGCACACCGTACAGTCATGGCACGCAGCTTTTTCCCCTTTACTCTTGCTTTAAAGCAGCAAAAAAGGCTGTTCCCACATAGGTAAGCTCTAATTAAGCCGGCCCGTCTTGTTTCCTTGATCTGAATCGATACGTCTACCCTTGTGCAAAGAGAGGGGAGATCAGTAATGCATGCGCAAAGACTCATAACAGGTGCAAATATTAATTTCCTGAAACAGACCAAATAATTTGGAAGTCGGTTGGGATTGATTAACATTCGAGGGCTGGAACGGTTCAATATTTACGCCTTGGAGACCCCTGGCCGGGGCCAAATAATGGTGCATAAAACTGCAGCTATGTCTTAATTAAATGCAAGATAATAGGGGCAGGTTTTTCTTGTGAGCCAAGCAGTTTGGCACTGACGGGTTGTAAGTCATGTGGAAGATGTGAGGCCCGGGTCTAATCAATACACATATAAAGCAAGAGCAGACACCCTTTGAAAACACATTGACGTTGTAGAATTGTGTATGAAGAAATTTATTTTCAGTGATTTGTGACAATGTGCGGCAACCCTTCCCCAATCTGACCGCTCACTTAGCGTGTTCGCTTGTTGTTGTTGTCACCAAACATGCTCATTTAGATTTCGCTCAAAGGTAAAGAACCTTCCAATCATTCCTGAGTGCTCTGATATTTTACAAATCTTGAGTAGAAGAGGAAGTGGCCCTTGCAATGACCCTAATATTTAAGGGTTATTTCTTTGCCCACTGTCCTTTCATTCCACGTGACAGAAATCAAAAGCCTCACTTCTGCAAGAGGCAGCCTATGAGACGGCACCCTGATTAGGAGCCTTAAGAGGCTTTCAGACTTTATCAGGCTTTAAAAGCTGCTGATATCTGTCGACACGGTGCAACATAGTGGGCTCTTGCTTTTAAAGGGGAGTGAAAGGATGGCACTTTACCTTTAGCCTCACTAGCTTTTGTCATGCATTCAGTCAGTTTGCCGAATTCCGGCCATTCCGCTCTGATTTCGACACTTTGCTTGTGTGTCACGGCTGCAATTAGCTTTTATCTCTTTGCTTTTTGTTCTTTATCTGTTACTACACATTACTTTATGATTAGCTTTAAATTGCAAACAACTTTATGTGTGATTGGCGATCGTTAGCTATTAGCGTTGTTATCTGAATGTCTACAAATGCTTCAGATAAGTAACGTGGGCAAGTGTTGCGTAGGGATTGGAATCTACATCTATGGATTTACTCTTGATAAAGGCCAGATGAACTGTTTTTGGGTGTATTACTCCAAACAGAAGTTTCCCATTGTGATTTTATCATTACACTTGAAGCTCAAATCTATAATCTAATTTGAGCCTGAATCACAATTCATTCTCATTGAGATATTACCAAGCCCAGACTTTTTAATTCCACAGTTTGTTGAATGGATTTAAGTATGGTAAAATGTGGTGAATGGTATTAAGAGCACTTCACTGTACTGCAGCGTTTTAGTGTCATGTTTAAAAAAACGAACAAAAATTTGATAAAAGTATTGAGAAAATAGGCCTTTACGAGAATAAAGTCATTCATTAATAACATTCAAATTGTAATATTTTGACAATGAATTCGAAATTATGAGAAGTAGCTATATTTTTAGTAAAAAATGTCTTATTTTTAAAAATATATTTGTTATTATTTTAGCATGGCACTAAATCATCACCATTACACTGGTATAGGTCTGTTATTTTAGAATCCTCTATATACTATTATAGTATTTATTAATATTTTAAATGATCTTTAATTTTATATTTCCATTATATTGACCATCAACTACCGACACATCGAGAGAGAGCTACGAGAACGGGAGAAAGGTGGACTTCGGCCTTATTCATCCTCTGACAGGCGCTTCAAACAGTGAGATTGCATACAATAAGCTAGAGATGCATTAATGGGTCAAAAACGAGTGTTTGTTTTTGCTTTGTTAGAGTTTCTGCGTCACATAAGTTTAAATCAAACAGTGAGATCACATACAGTAAGTGAGAGATGCATTAATGGATCAAAAACGAGTGTTTGTTTTTGCTTTGTAAGAGATTCTGCGCCGCACAAGTTCTCTACAACATCTGTGTCTTCGACACAAACGCGATTGATCCACACTGAGCGTAAACATTCTTTACGGCTCTTTAACCGATCAAACGGCTTTTAAAAACGCCACAAAATAAGTCTCAAAAGTTATCAAAGATGCAAATAGCGGAAAATATCAGAAAAAAAATCTCAAAATTAACCACTTTCCCTCTACAATTAAATCTAACAGATGCTAACGTTGTATTCAATGATGTTCAACACACATACCTCTGTTAAAATCTCAGAAAATTTAGTTTAGGGTTTCATGACCCTTTAATAAGAATTGTATGATCTTTTTACAATATCAGACTTTAAATGTAAGATATTTAAAATGTCCCTAAAGTATACTTGCAATAGTTTCACTATCAGTTGCACAATCAAATATACTTAAGTATATGTTTAGTTGGACCTCAGTACTACTTCCGTACAATTAAAGTGTATTAAGTACAAAATTAGTTGTTCCAATTTAGCAGACTTTAAGTATACCGGTTTAGTATACCAAAAGTACAATTCCAGTGTATCTTTATTAAGTACATTATAAATATGTAAATGTATTTGTAGTATACTTAGCACAAAATAAATGTATTTCAAATATATTTTAGTATTTTTTTCAACTAGGGATTGTATTAGTTTTTTGTTTTTCTTCTCAATTTAGCTTTAAATTATTGTAATTTTAGCACTTTAGTACATTTCTAATTTTACATGTAATATTTTTATTTTGTTTTCTATTTCAGTTTCAATTTTTAATAGTTTTAGTTAACAATAACAACACTGGTATAGGTAACTGAAAGCATAATCATATTAGCCAAAATATTTACTGGAAAGGTAGAACTGAATGATGTGTTTTACGTGCTCAAGTTTCCATATGGGCCTGGACATTACCAGCAAAACTTCACAGAATCCAGAATACGATTGCATCTGGCACTAAAAAACCCATTTCAGACGAACAGCATATCCGTGAATTGTTTGTAAAAGTTTTCCCCACTTTCAGAAAGAGCAGACCGTCTGGATTTTCCTTTGACAAAAGCTCTGGATGAAGTGATTGAGAATACACTGAGCTATAGGTACTTGTTTTCCTTTTCCGTCTCACAACTCTTGCCTCTGTCCCGTCGGATTCCTCTCTTCCTCTCACTCTGCCAGAGCCTTATTACAAGCTGTCAGTTTATTATAAAACATTAGGAAAGCAGAGGGACACTTGCTGTAACTGTCTTATCGATCTGGGGGATAGATTCTGTGATTTAACGCCCAAGCCTCCCATATTTCCACATTTTCAGCCTCCTATTAAACCCTGTGCTTTCCTTTAGCTATTGATGTATCAACATTAACTGTTACAAGCAACTACAGAAAATCAATGACCAACTTTTATTACCAGCTGCATAACACGCTAGCTGGCTCACGCTCCAGTACTTAGCAGGCAGGCCAGGCCCGAAACATGCCCCTCTCATGTCAGGTGTTTCCTAAGTGATATCTGCACTGGAAATATCAATCATATGAACTCCGACTTCTTTCTGCCTGTTCCTGCAGATAGTTGCCCCAGGACAGAGCGCTTGGGTGCCATTTTTATGATACCTGGCCTGCGATGCTACAAGATTCACCGCTAACAACAACTATCAATATCCGTAATGTGCCGGAATTTTACATTGGATTTCGTGGCTCGCACTTTTAGCGATCACTCGCAGCTTTAACTAGCAATACACATTCATTTCAAAGTATAATGAGCTACCGTGCTATAAAATAATAATAGCTCGCCGTTTCTGTCTATCACATGAATCGAAAGGGATGCATTTGAAAAGGAACGCCGTGGCAAAAACAGATCACCCTTAAAGATTTATGAGACTTGCGGTCCTGCCGGGACAAACATATACAGGCTTTGTTTTTCCGATCAATGGGCTGAAGTTCATTATTCACTCTCACTGGTGCCGTGCTTTGCGTTTTTGTGCATTGTAAAGGGGCCCTGTTGTTGTTGCCTGTGCATATCTGAGTTTTTTGTTTCCTGTTTCTTCTTTCTTACGTGACTTGAGGTCTCACTAGCTTGTACACGGCTGCTAATATAGGACCACAGGTGCAATGCTACCTTATTCCATGCCAATTACAGCCTGCGATTTCTCAGGGTACGTGACGAGATCCTCTCAGGTCTGCCCGCGAGCCCGGGACCTTCTCTGCTGAGCCAATCTGGCCGAGGAGGCGCGAGCCGGCGCTGCCGTGGTAGGATGTGTCTATTGATCAGGGAGCCGCCAGGTCTTATTTAAACATTGCACACAAACAAAGATAAGGGCGTTACACAAGCTCTAACATAAACTCCCCCTCGCCTCGGCCTGTCATTTCTCAATCGATTTTATAGAAAGAGTTCTGTGGCGCGGATATCTATAAAAGTGACCCGGTCACAGCAGAAGGAAAACACAGCCCCTTCTCTCAGCCCCCATGAGCACTTGGGTCAAACATACACTACACAGCTGAGCAGACATGCCCCTTGAAAATACTACTGTCTGAATAGTTTGTCAGCTGTTTGTGCGATAATATATACATACATATATATATATATATATAGTGTTGACAATTGTATGAAATTACAAAAAGGCAATAAAGCAAAACGTAAACAAAAAGTATATGTATAATATAAAAAATTACAAAAACTTAAATAATTTAGAATAATAATGACTGGCTCACTGTTCATTATGTTTTTTTTATGTTTCTGCGGTACATTATGTTTTTGATGTATTGGTCAATTGCACCGTTTAGTGTTATTTAAAATTTTTTTTAAAAAATTTGACTGCAGAATGCCACAATTGACCAATCAGAGCTGCATAATTAGAATTGTAACATATTAATAATGCTGTCAATCGATTAAATGTTTAAAAGTTTTAATATATTTTCATATTGTAATAATTTCACATTTAATCACCAAATGAATGTAGAAACAACATAAAGAAGTATATTTTAAATATTTGATCTAACAGGAAAGAAATATCCAGAAATTGAATAAAGTTGTCAAACACTTCACAGACTTCACTGCATAAATTTTAAATTAAATATAGATTCATTTTTATTAACGCTACAAAAGTTATTCAGTTAAGAGCAGTGAGTGATCTCCTCTTTTTTATTTGTTCTTTGATTAGCATTAATGACAGACTGCAGCAAGTTTATTAGGCTGCTGTCACTTTAAGACCTGCCGCACATGACTCGGATCTGACACGCATTTAAGACTTCAGTTAACTGATTTAAGACTCTTATGAGGATACTCGACAAAACTGGCATTTTAGCATGCAGTAATGTTGTGTGTTTTTGTCCCTTCAAGCATGAAAGAGCACTATGTTTTTTATGTGTGCATGAGTTGTGTGCCAGTTCTGTTTTGTGTCTTGGCGCAGTTGAATGGTTTAAGAGCATTTGCATGAATAAGAGCGTGATCATTTAATGTAATAATCTGTCAAATCTTACAGATACTTTTATATTAAAACTAAAAGTGATCTTCATATAAAATTGTTCTTGCAGACACAACTTTAAAAGTTGTGACTTAACAGAGAATATATATACTGATATCAAACATCTGTCAAAATCAGTATCACAAAGACATTCATGTGTCCAGTGATCATCCGCGGGGCACGACAAAGCAGCTAAGCCCTAAAACTGTCCCCTGTAACCGGAGAGCACTATTAAACGTGACGGCACAAATGAGCCGACAGGTGCTACAACCATGTCTCTTGTTCTCCTTTTCATCCAACTCTCCTTCCTCCCCCCATCATTGTATTTAAAGCAACAAAGCCATGGAATGCCTGCACCGCCTTCTGATTGGAAAAAATGCCCCATCATCAGTTTTCCTGTAACGTAAACCTGCGCGGATGGCGTCGGGCTGGACGGGTGTCACACTTCAGGGACTAATATAGAACTGAGAATTCATCTAAACATTGTCTCACTTGGGGGAGAAGGTTTAGCAAGAATGGCAGGAGAGACGTGAGGTCACTAAGAGACGCAGGCAAGGGCCGTGTGTTGTCTGTCAACAGTGGGAATGCTGGGAAGTGTGGCCGAGTGGGGGTGTTGTCTATTCCTGGTGTTTTCCATGCCTGAAGACTGTCTTGTTTTCGAACTATTATGTTTCTGGAGTGATGCCATTTTTGCGACAGTATGGACAATGTGACTGAGGACAGGAAATGACGGAGAGGAGAAGCTTAACATGTTAGAGCATGTAGAGGGTAATGGAGTTACCTTCAAATGTTAGCACCTTTCATCTAGACGTGCTATTATTCACATTCAGCTTGCTCAGCGAGATTGTCTTCAAATTGTTCCTCTGCCATGACAGTATCTGACCTGAAAGGGAAAAGAAACAGTAGAAGTTTATGTTAGTACTCGCTGTAGCACCCCTTACGGCATTGCTGAGAATGCAACACATACTTTGCAGCACATACACACATTTAAAAATTCGACAACAGCTGGGTTAGCTAATGCTACATTTCAGTAATGCCTGCAATTCAGTATTTGAATATGGAAATCAAATATTTTTTCAGATATATTTTAAAATATTGTGTATTTCAAAATATACAAAAAATATATTGCTAATGTAGATGCTGAAATATTTTTACACAATTATATTTAAAATAATTTTATGGTAACACTTTAGTATGGGTAACAATTCTCACTTTTAACTAGTTGCTTATTAGCTTGCATATTGGCTGTTTATTAGTATTTATAAAGCACATATTAATGCCTTATTCTGCATGACTATATTCTACATCCCAAAATCCTACCCCATACCTAAACTTAAACACTACAAAAACTACCTTACTAACTATTAATAAGCAGTAAATTAAGAGTTTATTGAGGCAAACGTAGTGGTTAATAGTGAATGTGTGTTCCCCATACCAAAGCGTTACCAAGTTGACTTATATCTACTTATATATATATATATGTTTTGCTATGTTTATTATATATATATATCCTAAATATATTCACAACAAATATGTGGCATATATATATCTAAAATATTTGTCCAGAGAATATATTAAGCGCTTTATTTTAGGTATTTAAGCTCTGAGTGCATCACATCTTATGATGTTATTTAATTAGTTTTATCCAGCTTGGCAGTAGTTAAGTTAAAGCTCCACAATTTAGCTTAGCTTTGACAGTAAGTGTACAAACATGTCATGTAATGTTACCCTCAAGGGAAAGGAGACTGCAGCTTCTAAGAGGAATGAATTAATCCAGAATTTACACTCAAAATATAGAAGCTGATTTAGTATGTGAGTGAGGGAAAGAGAGCGAGAGAGAGAGAGAGAGAGAGAGAAAGAAAGAAAGAGAATGAAAGAGAGAGAGAGACAAAAACGAAAAGAAAAAAAAAAAAAACCTAACATCATGGTTTGGGTGAACACATGCAATTATAAGCAGACAAAAACTGTAATGGTCAAACATGAGTATAAAAAAAATGAAAACTGGGCCAAATAAATGGAGGAAAAATCATGCTATGGGTTAACTGTCCTTCACTCAGGAAATATACATCCCCAGGCACTGTGTTGAATTATTAATTAAATTTGTAGAGGAAAAAAAAAA
>RJVU01053127.1:5657169-5700842 GCA_003731715.1 Anabarilius grahami
ATATTGATGGAAGCTTGGGTTTAATGACCTCATTAGGTCTGTACTTTCCACTATGGGCAGGATCTGGTCTGCAGGTAGAGTTTTGGGGGGATAGTTGACCCCTGAATGATTTTCTGTCACTTTATTATAAACAAGAAGAGCTTGACGCACCTCCCCATTTCTGCACATGTAATCACGAACTGGCACGAAAACGTGTTGAATGCAAATATAGAGACGCTCAGAGGCGATTGTGATAAGATAAAGACAGACACGTAGAAGTCGAGAGACTCTCAGAAGCCTGTTTGCCGGTTCAGAAATGATCTGATAGACAGATAGATAAATAGATAGAATAGACAATATAGAATATAGACAGACAGATAGATGGAGTAAACACAGCAAACTGTTGATGAAGCCATTTCAGTTATATTGCCTTCCAAACGCAGAGAGTTTTATCATGATCATTATCGTTGGTTCAGCCCACACCCTGAACCTGCTAGCTCCTGACAGTGATTGTGCCAAAAGATAAGCAGATGTAAATATATTTTCCCTCACCTTAAGAGCAGGCAGAGTGCCTTTCAGCTAGCATTTGTAACAAGAAACGTTTGCCCCAGCTTCTCGTGTTTATTTCATTACACCTAAGGCGTTTTATACCCTCCCTCCCTGCAACGAGTGTGCGGCGTCAAAACCATCCTTGGGCGACCAGGATGTCTCTTCTACCTGCTCAGCGCCTCTATGAAGGGCTTAAATTTGACTTAATATATCCCCAACTGTACCAGTCCTGTTTAATTCCCTTTCATAGCAGTCAGAGGTGACCAGGGACGAGTAGATTGAGCCCTTCATGTCCCTCCTGGCTTAGTCAGGGAGAACAAACCTCAGAGAAACAAGTGATGAGCTCACTGATATGCAACATTATGATGCACTAAAGACAATTAAGTTTGTACAGATCACCATTGCGAATGATTTAGCATCCAAATACTCAAAAAATATTTCCAAACCACCTAAACAAAAGTAAAACACATTCAGTAAATATTATAAGCAGTGATCAGGTGGACATTGGCCATGAGCATAAGGGGCTGGTTTAGATGAAAAAAGTGATGTTTGGAGGTCAGCGGAGTTCATGCACCGCCCCATTTCCTGATTGGTGCGAATCTGAAAGAAGTTAATGATGAATAAGGATGAAATTTTGACATGCTTGACTGACTATATGATTACAGCATGCTGTAAAGCCAAAAGGAGGGGGCGTTCAGAGACATTTTGTCCTTTGAAACTCTGTACAAACTTTGTTCCAAAAGAGTCATAAACTTTTGCAAATACACATTACTGTCCTGAATCACCCTGCTTTTAAACATATTTGTTTCTGATTAGCTTCCAACAGGAAGTCATTCATTACACTGACATTGGCCTGCTAGAAATGTCAATGGATTCATCATTTGCTTTTCAAATTTGGTATTATGATTTAATTGCTCATTGACTAAACAATTAGAGGTGAAATTCCATATCCTTGTATATCTTCATTTGCAGTATGCATACTAACAAATTGTAATCAATATGCCATTACTGTAGTGAGTTTGCATACTGTATGGCGAATACAGATTCGCTATATTTGTGCATCCATGCCAGTGTACAAATGAATTTCACAAGGGCTTTGGGGGGTTGCCGGCATGAATTTCTCGTGGAATGATCTTTTTTCACTTAGAAAATCCTTTCTAATTAAGAAGCATCCCAGCATATCACAAGGCGAGGGGTGGTGCTGGGGGTGTCTGCGAGTGGATATGTGGGGTCGTCTAGCATGAGCGCTAGTCAAATGAACAATGTATTCCTCAGGACCTAAGGGTTTAGAGGCAGGCTACATCCCGGCCCTAGTGCACACTAAGGCTGTTTCATGAAAAAAATAAAGAAAAAGTTGATAATTAGTCCCACAGTGACTAAATGTTGAGATAGAAAATAAGAGTGCTTACCATGCGATGCTTCAACCTGACTAGATAACTGCTGCTTGTACGTTTTTTTTTCAGCTTTTTTCGGTCTCTGTCAGCAGGGCATGATTAAGCGTTTCTCGTCGTGGATAAATTAAACAAACATGTTAATTCTCTCCTCGCAACCTGTCTCTCTTGCTCGGGGCGGAAGAGATCAAGCCATTGTCATCGATCAGTCGACTTTTTTAACCCCTCCCCATGCTTCGGTTTTAATGTTCAAACGTAGCCCCAATAATAAGCAATTAAAATTGGACTTTTTTGTAATGTCTTTCTTTAATTAGTCTGAGAAAGACAGAGCCACAACTCCCTTGCAGAAATTTGAAACAAGAAACCATAACGTTTGGAAGTTTAGTGAATCGGTTTAATTTGGTTAAAAAAGATTCAACTTTTGCCAACTTTTCATTTTACATTTCTTTAAACTGAAATTTCTTTCTTCATAATTTTTATGACTGTGTCAAATATTGTTATTAGATCAGGCAGGCAGGCAGGCAGGCAGACAGACTGACAGAGCAACAGACAGATTAATTGAGATGACAGACAGAACGACAGACAGACAGACAGAATTAAAGACAGACAGACAGAACAACAGACAGACGATAGATAGGACTATAGACAGATAGATAGCCTTAACATCTTGCCCTCAAAAACAACTTGACTGACAGGTTGTAGGACCACATTGTTTGTTTACTTCTTTTCACAAGGGCTAAAATAACCTGTCTGGAGCTGGAGATTTGTAATTGGTCATCTTCTGGTTAACCCCTCCCCCTTCCTTGTCCTGATTGTGCCTGCTGGTGTCACCCAGGGGTCAAACATCCTCACCAGCGCCATGAAGGACGCACGGCTTGTTCTACAGACCTCATTACATTGCTGCTGCAGTCACTTCCCCCTTCTCCCCCTCTTTTTTTGTCAGCCGAGGCAGTCTTGATTATTTTTAGGGAAAAAGAGAGCAGGCAGAGAAGTGTCAGCTGGCTCATTAGATATGGCTGGGTGGGTCTGAGTGCTTTCACAGTCGTTCGGACCCCAGCAGTCTCCATTAGGAGGGACTACAGCGGGATGACCACACTCCCGTTCAACCCCGGGTCAAAGGGATAAATAAAAGATCACATGAGGTGGCCCCTCAAAACCTGATTAAATAGAGCCACACGCCAGGGATTCATTAGCAGCTCCTGCCGCCACAGAACCACCCTCTACACCCTCATCTGAAACACAAGAACACATGCAGCTCCTCTCAACACGTTAGCACACCATAAATTAAAGACGTGACAAGGAAAATGTCAAAATTTAGAGCATAAAAAAATCTGATGGAAAAACTAAGAGGAATTTGAGATCTAAAATTAATTCGCTGTCTCATCAAAATCTCCAGAAATTTATATACACACACACACTACTGTTCAAAAGTTGGAATAACTAGGATTTAAAAAAATTTTTTTTTGAAAGAAGTCTTTATGCTTATAAAGGCTCCATTTATTTGATCAGAAATATAGTATTGTGAAATATTATCACAATTTAAAATAAATGTTCAAATAACCTCTATTTTAATAAACTATTATACACTACCAATCAAAAGTTTGGGGTAAGTTAATAAAAAAAATCAATAATTGGCAATAACTGAGCATCAAATCAGCATATTAGAATGATTTCTTAAAGATCATGTGACACTGAAGACTGGAGTAATGATGCTGAAAATTCAGCTTTGACATTATAGTAATACATTAAATTTTAAAATATATTCGTTTAGAAAACAGTTATTTTAAATTGTAATACTATTTCACAATATTACTGTTTTTTTCTGTATTTTTGATCAAATAAATGCAGCCTTAGTGAACAAAAGGTGCTTCTTTGAAAAACATTAAAACATCTTAAAGGATTAGTTGATTAGATTAAAATGAAAATGACCCCAAGCTTTACTCCCCTCAAGTCATCCTACACTGTAATACACCCTAATGCTCAAAATACTTAATTGGTTTAAATTGAATAAATAAGTTCATTTAAATTAACTGCTATGAGTATTTAGAACTTTCTTTTTCTTTTGAGTTCACAGCACTGACATATTTTAAGTAAACTAAACTGTTTCATTGTATTGAGTTTTATGAACTCATTTCTTTTAATTTAGACTAACCTAAGTTTAACTGAAACTGGACTGGGATTTCTATTTCCCAGCATGCTTTGCCCATGGCACTCTATCTCGTAAATGCTAAAATTAAGTGTTATATAATGTTTTTTGCACAAGATTAATGGTAAGGGAGATTTAGTAGTGATCAATGTTTTGTTATGCTAATTTAGAAGAGTTTCTGTAAATGTGGGTTTTTAGAGAGTTATCATCATGGTGACAAGTGGCGCATGCTGGTAAGTTACATGTTTTAAGTTGCTGTACTTATTCAGTAAGTGTGATACCATGCTATTGTTAACATGTTAGCAAATTAGCAAGTTGCCATTTTTTGTATTTTCTTAGGGTTTACAGTGAAGTAAATAACTAATTTGATTTGCAAGAACTCAAAATAAAACAGTTAATTAAATATTTTATGTAAATTTATATTAAAATGTATGAGTTAGCTAACTCAGTGCTTCAAGTTAGGAGCAATTAACATGCATGAGTACTACAAACTCAACATTTGATGTAACTGATTACCTAAAACTTTTTGAGTTAGCCCTACTTATTCAGGTTTACAGTGTAGGTGTATATGACTTTCTTCTTTCTGATGAATACAATCAAGAGATATATTAATAAATATCCTGATGCATTCAAGCTTTATAATCGCAGTGAGCGGGATCAATGAGTATGAGCATACATCCATCCATCATAAACATACTCCACACGGCTCCGGGGGGTTAATAAATGCCATCTGAAGCAAAGCGATGCGTTTGTGTACAAAAAATCCATGTTTTAAAGTAAAGCTTGGGGTAATTTTCATTTGAAAGTGAACTAATCCTTTAATTATTCCAAACTTTTGACCAGTAATGTGTATAACCCCTAACCCACACTTAAGTAACTATAAAAATGTCTAAAAACTATAAAAATCTTTTTTCAGACGTCAAGAACCTTGAGAACTTCCACCTGGTGGAGAGCGTCCAGGAACAGGTCAACGCCGCACTGCTGGACTACGTCATGTGCAACTACCCACAGCAGACGGACAAGTTTGGCCAGCTGCTGCTGCGGCTGCCAGAGATCCGGGCCATCAGCCAGCAGGCTGAAGAGTATCTGTACTACAAACACCTGAACGGTGACGTGCCCTGTAACAATCTACTTATAGAGATGCTGCACGCCAAACGTGCCTGAGGACCGGCGACGACCCTTTTTCGTCTCGACACATCGCGCACACTGCTCCCAGCACCACCTCAGTCCAGCGTCATCACCAGACATAGCCTTCGAACGATTAAACGTGCACGAGATGAGCACTGACTGCATGGGTTTGCGGTGGGCCGGACACTTTGGATCTTATGGAGAGGGCACGGTAAATCCTGAAAGTAGTTTGGCTCGAAGGGCAGATGCATTTCTGATACAGAAATGAAATGTAGTGTTATAATGACCTCTAGGCTGCGGATTTGTCATAGTGTTGTCGAACCATGACTGTCAGTCGTTATTTGTTCTGTGTGCAGCTGATCGAAACGTCCACTTTACACTCAGACTCAAGGTGGAGGGTTTTGGATTACTGGGAAGGAACTGGGCACTCTTTTAAGACTGGTTTGCCAGCATTGACCCAAAGTTTCCATTAGGACTGGCCATGTGGCCCTCCTCTGTCTGTTTTAAGGCACACAAACTGGGCTAGAGCCAGTAGGCGGAGGTAAGACGGACAACCAGCCATTGCCTGCGCAAACCATAGACTTAATTCCAACCCCTCACCCAAAAAAATGATGCGACGTATTTCTTTTTTTTCAAATTGGCAGTTGTTTCTTCTCCTTTTCACTTTGAGGCTGCTTTGTGCCAATATTTTCTCAATATAAATCCTGTCAAGCACATGTCCGGGTCTTCATCTCAAAATCATACGAAAGAAATGAGAAATTATATTTTGCTTAAAGAAAATTATGTCTAATATTTGG
This sequence comes from Anabarilius grahami, assembly GCA_003731715.1. Taxonomy (NCBI): domain Eukaryota; kingdom Metazoa; phylum Chordata; class Actinopteri; order Cypriniformes; family Xenocyprididae; genus Anabarilius; species Anabarilius grahami. Next base: position 5,663,160 of record RJVU01053127.1, read on the forward strand.
ACCAATAAAAAATAAAAATAAACAATGAATTATTTAAATTATACAGTAAATGAAGTAAAAAAAAAAATCATAATAAATTTGAGGTAAATGTGCTAATAATAAAGCAGAAATTTGAGTAAAAATGCTAAATTGTCTTGAAAATGAGAATTAACAAAAAATTACAAAATTCATAAATATTCATTTTATTTAATTAGTGCAAAAATATAATAAAAAATAATTTCTCATTTTTTATTCTTTGATTTGATTTGAAAAAAAAAAAATGCTTAAAAACATTTACCTCATGACACACTTTTTTCATTTATTGGTGTAGACTTTTTTGTAACATTTTGCAGTTTGTTCATGTGAATAAAGTGCAGTCTCAGAGCCAGGATGAAGAAATAACGCCTCCATCAACACAAGACCAAAGCCTGCAGAGAACAAAAAAAAAAACAAAAACAAAAAAAAACAACCTTAACTATCAGTATTAATAATTTGTGATGTCACAGTCATGTGAGTCTTGCCTTATTTCATTTCCATGCTAGCTAACCGTGCTGATGTGAATTACGATATGTAAAATAAAAAGTACATATATATATAAAGTATTAATGTTATACAATTGAAAAGAAATAAGAGGTGTTTACATTCATGTGGGAGATAACTGTGATGCGTTCAATTGCAAAGCAATGATTTCATATAAAAACGAAACAAAACGTTCAGAAAAGATTATATTCCTCTTGTTTGCTTTCTTAGGTGTGTACAGTTTTCATCTTTCTTGACCAGTACTTAATTATGTCGTGAGACACTAAATCAGAGAGGAATCTCACTTAATACTGAGTTTCGATTTTTCTTTTTTTTTAATTGTGCTGGCTTATTTCTGTGGACACCTGTTTTTACGTTCTATGTTTGAAATGTACGTCACTGGTTAAGCTTAATTTATTGTTTTGGTTTCATCCATGTGTTCCTGCACAGTGCGGTGGGGTCATGACTAAATGTATTTGTTTACTGTAGCACGTTTTTAAAAATGTAGATACGAGATGCAGTTACGGAGCTAAATGGTGATTGAGTGATTCATATTAAACACCCATCAGTCCTGCCACTGTAAAATATCAAGAGCTGTACTTAAGTGATCTGGTGTGACTGACTGGTGCATCTTTTCTATCGTGAGATTTCAATGAATGTTTTCATGATAGCGTCTGTGTTCTATACCAAAGACAGCGTCTGTCCTTCACTTGTACTTACCTGTTTGCTTTGCAATGAACGGATGAGAGCTTTGCTACTTGGGGACTGCCGTTGTTTTTCCTGAATGCTTCATTTGACTGTATTGCATAAAATTGGTCTTAAAGTCAACATGAAAAGAAAATGAATCCAATTTATTTCCTTAATACACAATCTTGGTCTTGTGCTCAATTTATCAGTGTGTGTTATTGCATAGAAAAAGGTTTTTCTTCATAATCTAATTGCCATTACAAGGCAGAAAATAATGTTATAGCAAGTGGCATTCAATTACAAAGCAAAACAAACGAAAACAAAACAAAAGCAAATGTAAGAAAAACAAAACAAAAGCAAGCAAAACAAAAGCAGATGAAAGCAGAACAAAGCAGTAAATTAATCAAGATAAACATTTACATAAACAGTACTGTAATAATTGCAAATAATGATATATTTTTAAATAGAAACCTATTAGCATACATCGAGATGCTTTTTTTTTGACAACAAACTTGACCTTCAGCTTTTATTTCTCCATAAAATCTCCTCAAAAGTGGGTACTGGTGGTTTATAAAGGGAGTAGTTTCCCACAATCCATTGCAAACTCACATTCAGCTCATTAGATACCACCAAAATAAGTCTCCCTTTACATTTTTCTGATTGAATAACCTGCTGCACATGGAAATATGTCACAGTACGGAAGTAAATTGGGTCGTAAATATCATTTCATGTTGACTTTACAAAATCTGAGGTCTAAAAGAATCAACACAGTAAAAAACACCTGAAGCTAAACGTTATGTGTTGACTTAAAGAGCAGTGAAAATGACCACCATGGTGACTTAATATCCCAATCATCATTTTTTTTAAGCAAAGTGATCTTTCTGACATGTTTCACACCTTATCAATGTAAATTCTTTCAGACAAAAATGTACAACTGCTTCCATCAACATTTGCTGCATGGCATCTACACCCCCATTTGTACATAAGGCCACTTCTTTATTGATTCTAGGGAAATTGATTTGTATTTGCTTCGTTTTGTGACTCTGCTGTGTTGTGTGTGATCAGACCGACAATCTTAAGAAATCCAGTGCCCCTCGTTCCCATTTTGTTCCCCATCACCGGAAGTCCTGCAGCTGCTTTGGATGTCTGCTTACCTGCCTGAATGTCTGGATTGGGATTCTCTTGTTTGTGGGCTGGAAGCCGCAGTCAGACCCGCATCTCTGATGTCACCTCTTGCCATAAAGAGCTTCCATACAAGCTCTTGGAATCTTTCCATCATATTTTAATAAATGACTATAATGCCAACAGTTGTCATTTTATTTCCGTCTCTGGCAATAATCCATGATCAGTGAACAACAGTTTCTTCCTACTAATGATACAAAGATGAACAGATTCACACTTGATACAGAGACAGATTCAAGAATATTCAGATTTCTATTCAGATTCAAGAGTTTGAGATTTCAAGAAAACATACGCTGAAGAACACGTACCTGATCCTGCTACACTCTCAAAATATAGTGTGAAGACAAAGTAAAAAGAAATAAACTGCCATCAGATTCATTTTAGCTTATTCAAGATGAAACCTGTACAAAATAGAGTAAATCTTCAGTGACACATTCAAAGTATTAAGTTAGTTTTTCACAAATGAACATATTTAGATTGTAGTTTACTTTGAGATAAATTGCAAAGCATGTACACAATATGTTGAAACATTAAGTATCTGCACTTTACCAAAATACAAGACACAAGGAAGTTTCAATAAAGACACATGTTGGCGTTCTGCTGAAGAGGTGAAATTTGTTCGGCCTCCATGGGTACATTCAGACTGCATTCGTTTGGAAGTCTGTTTTTAGGTTTCTTTGAGTTCTCCTGAAAGAAAGAGGGAAAAAAAGAACAGTTCAGAGAAGTGCACTTCAGCATACTTTTGAAAAGAGTTTCTTTTGAAAGTAATATTTATGAAAGCCACTTTTATTAAAGTAATATACTTTAAAAGGATATTCAAAGTGCGAACTGAATGCAATGTTTTCAGACAATTGTATGTTAATTGCAATTAAATGAAAATGTATTATAGTTTAAATTTATATTAAATGCAATTGCTTGAGCTTAAAATTGCTCTTTTGCATATCAGAACAGACCATTGACCTGTAAAGAACTGTTAAATGTGGTCAAACTTATACAAACATTTAACGGAATATGAACAATATGATTTCCCAATATGTTTTATGGATATTTATCTCTATATAAAACAAACCAAAACGTCATTCTCAATCACAGAGGCACAAAAGGCATTTCCACATTATATTGAACAGTTCAACAAAACAGATTGAGCTGTACCAAATTCTTCACAGGAACAAATCTAAGCTGTTTTAAATCGAAAATAGACTGTGCAGACAGCATATACTTGGGCAAGAGCCCTAAACCAACACAACCACACGAGCCCTTCATTTTGAGAGCCGCCCTGCTGAGAGACGGTGAGAACAGACTGTGGCAGATTTATTCAGACCACTCAAATCCATCAATATGGTAGTCAGTCACAGACAACAAGAGATTAATATTGGATTATTTCACCACAACGATGAGTAAATATCCTGAAAGTAAATCCCAATGGAATGAAAGCCGTAATCAACACTTTTCACTTAAGCATAACCCTGTGAAAAAGAAGTACACTTAAGCATCCTTTATTACGGAAATAATATACTTAAGTGCAAACCGAATGTAATGTACTCTGACACTTAATTGAAATGTTAATTGCAATTAAATGAAAATATCATATAGTTTAAATTTATATTAAAAGCAATTAGTTGAACTTAAGAGTGCTTTTTTGACCACTTAAGTAGTACCTTAGTACATCTTTATATGTAATGTCATAATTTCTTATATTGTTGTTGAAATATTAAAGTGTAATGCAGAATATACGACAAGCATTTATTAAACTAAAACAATTTAATGTAATTTCAATGTGATGTATTTAAATATACTTGCAATTACACATTGTAATGCTGAAGCAACCAAGTAGCACGACAAAAGACTATTTAAAACACACTGATTTACAGTTTTTCTCAGTCACATTTCTTGAATCATCCTTAAGATTTGCAAACCAGTAAGTGCATGTCTCAAAACCATTCATACAAGCAGCATCACACAATGGATTAGATGCAAAAGTCTGTAACTTGCTCAAAATCCTCAGTTCATCTCTCAATAGTAAGTATTTATGTCAATGTACATATCAGTGCCATCAGAATGACAAGTCCTTGTGTCATTGTTCACAAAAAAGATAGTCAAAATGTTTAGCCACGTTGTTAATAAAACAGTGTGCTCTGTCAGTATTTTCAGGTGTAAAGTATGGCTACGATTTTGATGACAATGACTAGAAATGCACAAGACTGCAAGGCATATATAAATTTCAACAGTACAAATTTGCACATTACTGTATGTGGGATATTGACTGCAAGAGACTGGACAGGAGTTACATTTTACTGTTGGTCTGTCAACAAATTATAGTACAATGTAATTGTGATATAAAGAAAAAGACTTCTTTGCTGAGATAATCCATCCACCTCACAGGTGTGGCATATCAAGATGCTGATTAGACAGCATGATTATTGCACAGGTGTGCCTTAGGCTGGCCACAATAAAAGGCCACTCTAAAATGTGCAGTTTTATCACACAGCACAATGCCACAGATGTCGCAAGCTTTGAGGAAGCGTGCAATTGGCATGCTGACTGCAGGATTGTTCACCAGAGCTGTTACCCGTGAATTGAATGTTCATTTCTCTACCATAAGCCGTCTCCAAAGGCGTTTCAGAGAATTTGGCAGTACGCCCAAACGGGCCTCACAACCGCAGACCACGTGTAACCACACCAGCCAAGACCTCCACATCCAGCATCTTCACCTCCAAGATCGTCTGAGACCAGCCACCAGGACAGCTGCTGCAACAATCGGTTTGCATAACCAAAGAATTTCTGCACAAACTGTCAGAAACCGTCTCAGGGAAGCTCATCTGCATGCTCGTCGCCCTCATAGGGGTCTCGACCTGACTGCAGTTCGTCGTCGTAACCAACTTGAGTGGGCAAATGCTCACATTCGATGGCGTCTGGCACTTTGGAGAGGTGTTCTCTTCACGGATGAATCCTGGTTTTCACTGTACAGGGCAGATGGCAGACAGCGTGTATGGTGTCGTGTGGGTGAGTGGTTTGCTGATGTCAACGTCGTGGATTGAGTGGCCCATGATGGCGGTGGGGTTATGGTATGGCCAGGCGTATGTTATGGACAACGAACACAGGTGCATTTTATTGATGGCATTTCGGATACACAGAGATACTGTGACGAGATCCTGAGGCCCATTGTTGTGCCATTCATCCACGATCATCACCTCATGTTGCAGCATGATAATGCATGGCCCCATGTTGCAAGGATCTGTACACAATTCCTGGAAGCTGAAAAGATGCCAGTTCTTGCATGGCCAGCATACTCACCAGACATGTCACCCATTAAGCATGTTTGGGATGCTCTGGATCGGCGTATACGACAGTGTATTCCAGTTCCTGCCAATATCCAGCAACTTCGCACAGCCATTGAAGAGGAGTGGACCAACATTCCACAAGCCACAATCAACAACCTGATCAACTCTATGCAAAGGAGATGTGTTGCACTGCATGAGGCAAATGGCGGTCACACCAGATACCGACTGGTTTTCGGACCCCCCCCAATACAGTAAAACTGCACATTTTAGAGAGGCCTTTTATTGTGGCCAGCCTAAGGCACACCTGTGCAATAATCATGCTGTCTAATCAGCATCTTGATATGCCACACCTGTGAGGTGGATGGATTATCTCGGCAAAGGAGAAGTGCTCAATAACAGATTTAAACAGATTTGTGAACAATATTTGAGAGAAATAGGCCTTTTGTGTACATAGAAAAAGTCTTAGATCTTTGAGCTCAGCTCATGAAAAATGGGGGCAAAAACAAAAGTGTTGCGTGTATAATTTTGTTTGGTGTATCCAGAGAACACGTCTCCACTGGTCTAGAGTCCAGTGGCGGTGTGCTTTACACCACTGCATCCGACGGTTTGCATTGCACTTGGTGATGTAAGGCTTGGATGCAGCTGCTCGGCCATGCAAACCCATTCCATGAAGCTCTCTACGCACTGTTCTTGAGCTAATCTGAAGGCCACAAGAAAGTTTGGAGGTCTGTAGCTATTGACTCTGCAGAAAGTTGGCGACTTCTGCGCACTGTGCGCCTCAGCATGCGCTGACCCCGCTCTGTGATTTTACGTGGCCTACCACTTTGTGGCTGAGTTGCTGTTGTTCCCAATTGCTTCCACTTTGTTATGATACCACTAACAGTTGACTGTGGAATATTTAATAGTGAGGAAATTTCACGAATGGACTTATTGCACAGGTGGCAACCTATCACGGTACCTTGAATTCGCTGAGCTTCTAAGAGCGACCCATTCTTTCACAAATGTTTGTAGAAGCAGTCTGCATGCCTAGGCGCTTGATTTTATACACCTGTGGCCATTGAAGTGATTGGAACACCTGAATTCAATGCTTTGGTGGGGTGTCCCAATACTTCTGGCAATATAGTGTATATATATATATATATATATATATATATATTTACACACACACTGTATATACACCGATCAGGCATAACATTATGACCACCTTCCTAATATTACGTTGGTCCCCCTTTTGCTGCCAAAACAGCCCTGACCCATCAATGCATGAACTCCACTAGACCCCTGAAGGTGTGCTGTGGTATCTGGCACCAAGATGTTAGCAACAGATCTTGTTAGAGATTCTGTAAGTTGCGAGGTGGGGCCTCCTTGGATCGGACTTGTTTGTTCAGCACATCCCACAGATGCTCGATTGGATTGAGATCTGGGGAATTTGGAGGCCAAGTCAACACCTCAAACTCGTCGTTGTACTCCTCAAACCATTCCTGAACCATTTGGACAGGTGGACAGGAGTCAGCATGGGCACTCTGACTGGTCTGCGGCTATGCAGCCCCATATGCAACAAACTGCGATGCACTGTGTATTCTGAAACCTTTCTATCAGAACCAGTATTAACTTCTTGAGCAATTTGAGCTACAGTAGCTCATCTGTTGGATCGGACCACATGGGCCAGCCTTTGCTTCCCACGTGCATCAATGAGCCTTGTCCGCCCATGACACTGTAGCCAGTTCACCACTATTCCTTCTTTGGACCACTTTTGATAGATACTGACCACTGCAGACCGGGAACACCCCACAAGAGCTGCAGTTTTGTAGATGCTCTGACCCAGTCGTCTAGCCATCACAATTTGGCCTTTGTCAAACTCGTTCAAATCCTTACGCTTGCCCCTTTTTCCTGCTTCTAAACATCAACTTTGAGGACAAAATGTCTACTTGCTGCCTAATATATCCCACCCACTAACAGGTGCCGTGACAAAGAGATGATCAGCGTTATTCACTTCACCTGTCAGTGGTCATAATGTTATGCCTGATTGGTGTATGCGCGTGAGTGTGTTTGTGTGTTACATTATGTCCGGATAAAGTACATTTACTGTATCATTTAAAATGCAAGTTGACTACAGTAATAAAGTATAGTATTACAATATAGTGAACACTATCCGAATAACAAGCCTGTACTGTCTACAAATGTTTGAATGATTGAGGACATGGTTGTTCTCCCAACATTCGGCTGTACCTTTTGACCTGCCTCGGCCATTGTAAGGTCATGTTTGAGAAAATGGTCCACCACAATAGTGGTCCTTATTTAATCAGAAACACAAACATATTACAATCTTGGCCTCTTCTACCTCCTTCCCCTTTTTTGCCTCTGTACTCTTCCACTATGCATCCTCTTCTTCTTCCTGGCTGTTGACCCTGTTTGTTTCCTTGTTCTTCCATTGTCAAAATTTGTAACACTGTGTGTTCTCTATCTATATATGCTTTCCAAATGAAGCTTCATGAGATGCATCTCTGAGCTATTTTAGAGAACTGGTTGATTATTGGTTGATCTAATGCTTTACATTCCCCTTCAATTAGTGAAATTCAAAATTCACCTCCACAATTCATCAATTCAGGACACATTTACAACAAAAAATTCTAACAGAAATGTATAGAAAATATGTTTGACAGTTTGACTAGTTGAACCATTTGGCATTTAATGACTTACGCAGTGAGCTGATGCCTATATGTTTTGATGGGTAAGACTATTCAACAGAGAACCATACTGTATGTTATATTTTGATCAAAATGACATAAGCAGTGTTGGGCATGTTACTTTAAAAAAGTAATTAGTTATAGTTACTAGTTACTTCTCACAAATAGTAACTGAGTAACTGAGTTACATCATTATAAAAGTAAGAAATTACCAAAGTAACTATTGCGTTACTTAAAAAAAAAAATCAAATATGTCAAATAACTTGGATGCCCCCAATATTAAATATAAGTCTAAAAATAAATTATGCTTGATCCGACTCATGACTTATGATCCGCTCTTGCTCGACATGAAATCTCTCTGTACTGTACTATACGTGTTGGTATCCATTGAAGAAAGCGTAGTTTCATATTTATGTTTAAATAGGCCTATATTACTTTTTTAAATTCATCTATTTGATTATGAAAAGTGAACAGCATGAGTAAGATAAGATACATCATAAGATGCGCAATATATCGGGAGACATGTAGTGAGTCAGACATGATTTTGACCACTTCATTAAGTTTTGTTTTGTAGAAAGCCTTACTTTACAGTGAATTTCATTCTGTAAAAATTGTATCTTAATTTTAATCAATGTTTAAGCGCATCTTATAGGCTAAATGAACCGAAACTCAGCGTATAGGCTGCTTGCCTCACAGACATGAGAAATATATCTATAGAAAGCTTGAAATGTCTACTTTTAAACGAAATAATTCAAAACAAAAAGAAATAGGCTACTCTCTGATTATGTAATCCAAATGAAACGTGCATTCTCTCTCTAAGCGCATCCACTATGAGGAGATGATGAGAGTCAGCAATGTCAACTTCATTTTTGCACCCGAGACTGATTCAGAAAACATTAGTTTATTAATAAACAATTAAAATGTCCCCTTGCTGTTTTTTGTCATATTCATAATCATTACTTTTGCCAGTTCTTTATGACAAGCTTTATGCGTGCGCTTGAGTGCTATATAGCCTATATTACGTAAACGCTCATTATTATGGTTTATTCTCTCCAGTATTTAAGAAATTAAATTAAAATAAATGTGATTAGTCAACTACTGGCTTAAATGAACGACTACTAGTCAATTAGAAAAAAATTATTTCACATATTTTCAATCCAGCCTGTCACATAGGGTATTCTGGTTTGAGCTCGTGCTCCACTTGTTTGCTCTGACATACACTCACACATACACACACACACACACACACACACACATGCAGAGCATCGTACATTATTATCAGTTTAAAATTATATTTGTGTATGACTAACCTGTACCATTTCTTTACAACAAAATGCTTTGCAAGTCTATCATCTCTAGTCACACACCAATCATCATCAGTTAGCCAATGTGTCCCATCCCAACACACACACCAGAGATAAAACTTTGCAGGTCCTATGGCTGAGAGAGAGCCTACTTGGATGAAAACCGCTTCAGTGAGCTCAATTATAGTAACGCCACATTTTATTGTCAGTAACTGTAACGGCGTTGTAACGGGGAAAAAATAACTTGTTTGATTACTCGTTATTGAAAAAAGTAACACCGTTAGTAACGCTGTTTATTTATAATGCCGTTATTCTCATCACTGGACATAAGTAATTGATGATAATTGTACATAATCAATTGCATGAATGTACCAAAGCATTTGCAATTTGTTCAAAAGAATGAGAAATTGCTTTTATGATGAGAAATGCACCAAAGCGACTGAGAAAAACTGTAAAATGTAAAAGTAAAGCATTTAATTTTACATTTTTACAAAGTGCACTTTCTAAAAGTGTATTTGAGTATATTAAGAAACAGTCATGAGAGTGTACTCTCTTTAAGTACACTTAAGTGGCCTTTTATTTTATTAGTATTATATTATTTATGTTTAAAAATATACTTTTAAAGGGAGGGGTCTAATGCTGATTCATGCATTCTGACTTATTTACACTGTTAAAGAGTTGCATTCTCATGCAAACATTGCCAGTTTCAAAACACAAGTTGGACGTATGATGTTTTTCTGTGCCAAATACACTCCTCCTGGATTCAGATAAGTTTCGGAAAGTTTTTTTCTGAGTATGGCCCTTTATCACGTAATAAAGGGCGGAATTCCTTGTATGGGTACTTCTCCCTGATAAGCGTTAGCACCCAGAGCGAGAACAAGAGCACGCCCGACAACGCGCTTCGTTTGGGTTACGGAAGCCGAGAGATTTTTAAACAATGTCACCAAAGAAGTGTGTTTTTGTGAGGGAAAGATAACCTTTTTTCTGCTACCCAAAGAACCCAGCGTTAAGGGAACAGTGGATGCAGTTTGTTTTTCCGGGGCAGCAACTGAGTTATACGTGTATGTTTGTTTGTTCCCGGAATTTCGGTGATGAATGCTTTGTAAACAAGGCCCAGTTCGACACTGGATTTACAGATCAGTTGAGACAGCGATAGATCCCGGTCATGAGTCAGAACCGCAGGCAGCGAGTAAAACTGCATCAAATGTCTGTGTTTTGTTGGCAATCGGTGCGCAAGTGCATATAATGTAAACAACACGAACGTTTTTGTTCCCTTTTTATTTATAATGATATTGCAACGATTGCTACGCAAAAGCTGCACATGCTTGTGACTCTTTAGCTCTGCCCACGTCAGGCACACCTCCAGGAGCTCGGCTTTTTCTGAAAGACTCTGTACAGCATATTTATCTTTTATAAATATGATAAAACTAAAGACTTTTCGGAAATATGAAGGATGCAATACTACTCTATAGGTACTCAAGATTAACATGAGATTGGTGGAAACTGTGTGTGTTATGTACCCTTTAAGATTTGAATTAACCTATAAGTGCACATTCAATACAATTAAGCACACTTCTTTTTTCCAAGGATTAGTTCACCCAAAAATGAAAATTCTGTCATTTACTCACTCTCATGTTGTTTCAAACCTGTATGACTTTCTTTCCTTCTGTGGAAAACAGATATTGTGTTTTTGTCCATAGAATGAAAGTCAGTGGGGACCAAAACATCACTGGACCCCAATGACTTTAATTTTTACAGGTTTGAAATGACATGCGGGTGAGTAAATGATGACAAAATTTTGAATTTTAACAGGAATTGTAATATACATTAACATATCATTAATTATGAAGCCCAGCTAACAATGTCATGTATATACATATTTAATAATATCAGCCCAGCATCTTCTAACAGTAAAGATACTAACAGTAAAGGCCTATAAATAATCAGCATCCATCAATAAATAGACATCAGACCATGGTTATATGCAGTGAGAAACTTTTAGCTCGGCTTAAAATACCGCTCGGAGGCCTTGACCCAAACTTCCCAACTACAGAAATGGACGAATTAATAGATGCATATTAAATAGGAGCAGTTGGATTGTTATGCTAAACCTCACCTCAACATGCAAAACAAATGTGGTGGGTTTGAAATGGAACACAGCGAAGGTCACCGTCCTTTCATTTAAATGCATGTATTATACATAAGTTTATATATAAAAAAAGAAGGACCACAAAAGCACTAATGTGTATTTTCTATCCTTAGTCATGAGGAAAAAGAAAAATTAAAAAAAGAGAGATAAAAAAAATAAAAAAATAAAAAAATAAAAAAACTCTAAGCACCTGGACCTCGCTCTCAGCATTCCATTAATTACCCAGACAATGGCAACAACTTCAGAGGCAGATTTTTCAATTTCAGGGAGAAAAAGAGGCAGACAGACAGAGAGAGAGAAGAGAGAAGAGAAGGCAGGGAGAGGGGGAAAGAAATAGATGGAGGGAGATAGAGAGAAACGCATGTATTCAGGCTCTTCATGCTATACCAGCACTTAAATCCAACGGACCTCCCATAAAAAAGACTCAAGGTTACGTCCGATTGAAAATCCTCACAAACAACCACTTCAGAAATCCATTTAGAGCCAGTGCTAGAACATCTAATTCAAACATGTTGTCCCGATAAAATGGCTGCGTAGTTCCTCTAAAACTCTTTTTCAGCTGCTGCCGTTTGCCGGGCCTCTTTGTAAAGGCGATTCAATTTCCACATTCTAAAGCACAAAGACATAATTACACAGGATCAGAAATGCAGCCCAAACAGAAGGTCAGACATGAAAAATGACCTCTTATTGTCACAAATGATAGGCCGTTTTGCCAAGAATAATTTGTAACAATACCTCCACTCGCAGTTCATCTAAATGTTCAATGGAATACGGCCCAGATAGGAAAAACTGTTTTGTAGGTAATGAGAGTTCAATGGAGTGTATATATATACTAAGAAGCTCACTTATCATTTCTTCTTAAAGGAAATAGTTTTAATTGTCATAATTTACTCACCCTCATGATGTTCCAAATCCGATTGACTTACTTCCAAAAAAAACACAAAAGGAGACATTATGAAGAATGTTTATGCTGCTCTGTTTCATTTAAGAAAATACATACTCCATAAATTAGTTCATATTTATGTGTCACTGGTTACAACGTAAGAATCAACGTCATTTGGAATCTTGACGTCAAACAGTTTGAATACACACCAGGGTTATCATCATTAACTAAAACTACAACTATTAAAAACATTTTTGTTAATTGAAATTAAGCTGGAATATGTTTATTAAATATTAGACTTAATATTAAAGGAAAACTAAAGGAAAATTAGAAATGTTGGCAACTAACTGAATTATAAAACAAAAAAAACTAAAATGAAGACTAAAAATATTAAAAAACTATAATTTTATATAAATAAAAAAACACACTGATATGCATATATGTGAATGACAGTAAACAGCATTTAAATTTTGGTGTATTTCATATCATATGTTTTCTGGACAAAGATTTAAAATATTGTACACAAGACCTATCAACTACTTTCATAGTGATTTGTTTTTTGTAATTCTTTGAGATTGTCTCAATTCACTTTTATTGTATGAACAAAGCACCCAGGATAATATACTAAACTACTTTTATTATATTTCATTGTGCCTTTTTGTTCTTTTCAAAGCTTCCCTGCTGCCTGCATTTTATTGTACGTAAAAGTGCAGTGTGAACATTCTGCTAAACGTCTTCTGTTGTGTTGCACGAAAGAACTAAAGTCATACAGGCTTGGAAGGTATCTGAGCTTCGAAATGAAATAAGATTTAAGGTGCTATTTCATTACAACCCAGTAACTTATAAAACATACTGTATATCATTTAGACACAAGTAAATATGGTTAAATATTTAAGGCTAATAATCATGCTGCAGAACCGTATGAAACAAAACCCATGGTTACTAACTCTAAGCAGACTTTGTTTCACCAAAACGCCTTTGAGAAGACAACTTCCAATCATTTAAATTATAGCAGTATCATTGCAAAATCTGCAACCTATAATAATTTTATAAGTGGTGCAGTTAAGCGCTTCTGGTTGGAATGAAGGCCAGACTCAGAGTGAAGCATCGCTAATGAGATCTGATATGCCTAAAACACTTAACGACGTGGCTATGGATCCAAGAACAATACTTTGTATATGACAAGCCAACAAACGTGCACTTATTCTGAAACCAGATAGCTGGCCACTGTATCATAAACCAACCCAAATCCTCAGAAGTTCAAATATCTGCTTATTTTTTAAAACTAATACCATTATTAAGTAAAACAATAAATCAAGGCTAAAATGTGCTGCGTTCGTTCCGAATTGCATTTGGGATTTGGTGGGTTATATAGATACCATAAAAAGTACACAAATATATTCTGTTTAAAAGGTCTTCCTGGATCTTCCCTTTTAACATAAGGGGAGGGTTTGTCCAAGGTCAGTTCCTGATTGTGCCTCCTCCAATGAGGTGCAAGATTCAATACTTAAGTGCTTCTTTGTGGTCTCACAATGGGAAGTGTCAGAATTTTCAATACATATACTTGGAAATGTCACCCAAGGTCATATGAGCACAGCAGGAGCTTGAGCAGACAAACATGAATGTATAACGAAATCAAACACAAGGTATGACATGCTCTTTGTAGACAAGGCTACAAAATCATGCATGCTGTATAACAAATTTACAGCTACACAAATAGCACAAAATCAATAATAACAGCCTGGAGTAAGCTGAACTTTGCAGGTGTTGAACTTGTTCAGAGACTGAACGGGTTTTGCTGTCCAGCAAGGCTGTTCAACCTTGAATTGTGACCCACTAATGGAACGCTCAGGAAATAGCAGAGATTGGGAAAGTTCACACCGTGGCACAAGCAAACTAAACACAATAAGGCAACGCTGCTAAGAATATGCACATACTCATCAAAACTCCAGCTCCATCCGTCAGGCCTGCAGGCCGCTCAGACGTGGCAAACTAATTGGGATGTATGTTTGGAAAAATAATGTTTTTTTTTCCCACAGAAATGACACTGCTTACTATCAGATGATTGTGACATAAAAGCAACTAAATTATAAAACAAATTAACATCTATAATCTATAATTGTTTGTCTTGTTCCAACTGTTTTGAATTTTTTTATTATTTTCTGTGGTAATCAACAGCATGCCACGGATGTTTCTGTTAAATCTACTTATTTTGAAATTAACCAGGAACAGAAATTATTTGAAATAGCAGAGTGTTCTTTTCATTCCTATGCACCAAATAGAATCTCCATCATTTTTTTCTTCTTCAAAACAGCCAGCAGCACCTGCTTGACAA
The DNA here is from genome assembly GCA_003731715.1 of Anabarilius grahami. Lineage (NCBI taxonomy): Eukaryota > Metazoa > Chordata > Actinopteri > Cypriniformes > Xenocyprididae > Anabarilius > Anabarilius grahami. Next base: position 5,678,166 of record RJVU01053127.1, read on the forward strand.
TTTTAGGACATTCGCCAGAGGATTCAAGATATAGAAGTAAGGCAAATGCAGCACATTAGTCTCTGTTGATCGTTTGTTCAGAATTTTGGTGAAGAAAGAGCATTGAAGAACCTTTGGTTGTCCGCCTTGCCGCCTTCTGATAAACAGCTGCTCGTACACAGCAGATAGTTGATGGCAAATCAGCAGTTATTTAGTCTGCCAGTCGATCCTTGGAGACCGTTCAGTTCCTCTACAACACTGGTTCCCTGGCAGCAGCTACTTGATATCAGACAGCCTGTGTACGCCAAGTGAACATGACACGCTCTGAAAGAGGGCCACATCAGAGGGCCGGAGCCTGGGACCATCAAAGAGAGCGTGGAGGGAGCTCCGGGGGGAGCACTGGTGTGCATCTGTTTCAGTATGCATCAGAGAGGAGGGCTGCTTTGTGTCACCTGCAGAGAGAGCCAGGCAAAGCCCGTCAAGCTGTCATTGACCTGTGGCAAGATTGTCGGTGCCTGCCGCCACTGTTGGTGTGTGTGCGCGTTTGCGAAAAGAGAAATTGTATCTGCTTAACATCAGAGAGCCAAAGGAATTCTGATTGACATTGTGTGATGTGTATACTAACAGGCTGTAAATCATGGGCAGATGTGAAATACATCTCCTGAAAACTGGTTACTTTTTTTATTTTTATTTATTTGGGTCAGATTCGAACCCAATTTTCCAATATGAGCATCTTGGCTTAATTCGATTGGGGGAAACATGCTAATTGCAAAGCAATGGCTCCAACTTTCAAAGCAATAGTTCATCCAAAAATCATTGTTTACTCATCCTCATACTGTTCCAAACTAGTATAACTTTCTTTCGTCTATATTTTTTGTCACAGACCAAGATTTGACTTGATCAAGATTCATTTAGACCGGATGGTGCCGTCCTTTTCCTACTGAAAATCCAGGGCACGTTAAGAACCTAATGAAAAACAAACATAACAGTCAAAAAAAGAGGCTCAATACCAGTTTTAGATGATAGTCTACCTTGTTCAGATGATAAATACCACAACTCTGTTGCAAAACCTAGTGACCTACTTACTTAAGGTCCGTTCACACAGTTTTTGCATTCCACTGCGCTACTTTTCCATTGTTCCATTGTAACTCATTCTGTGTGAATTTCTCATTTTGTAACATTGTAAATGTTTTAGCCAAATATTAAGGCAGCATCGCATGTAACCATTACAAGAAACAGTTTGTCTAGTTTGATGTTACAAACCAATTTTTTAAATGACTCAAACATGCAAAAATCTAAAGATAAAGCCATTTCCCAAGTGTGTGAAAAACGCAAATTAAAACAATATTTTTTAAATGAGAGACATTTTTATGAATTTCTTTTGGCTAGCGCTGGACACACATGGGGAGATCAGAAACCAAATGCTGTCTTTGATATACACGTCAGATTAAAATTTGGCACTCATAAATAATGAATGCATGTGGTGGGGGAGCATCTTCAATGAGCCAGGAGAGAGCAGTGGTACCCGCTCATCTAAGGTCTGGCACACGGCTCTAATGACTTCACCCAGAGACCACCACGAGCCCCTGTGAGTCATTTCACACCACTAACAACAGCAGCACGCTATGGGAGTGCAAGCTGTTTAATTAAGCATTAGACTAATCTGCCTCTATTGAGCCAGACATCTGTAGGACTTCTGAGAGGGATATGAGATTTTAAATATTTTAGGTCAAAATGAAAGTGTGGTCCCGTTCTCTCAAACTGCGGACCTGCATTTCAGTGTAAACAGGAAAATACTATCAACATGAACGGAAGCATCTTTTTTTCGTTCTCTTTGTCCCAGCTGTGTGTTGGCAAGAACTTCACACAGTGTTAACAGATCCATTTCGCAAACAGACAAAACTGATAATTGAGAAACATCTGAGCTGTTGACGCAGTGCTTGCCAAGACTTAAGTGAAGCTGCGATGTCCTTTTTCATTTGTTGCAAAGATTGAAGTTTTTCATTATTTTTGTAGCAACTGAATGAATGACCTTGAATGAACTCCATTTGGTGTGGGTGACTGGCAGTGCCAGGATTAAAATACCTTTGCATCCCGAATTCTAGGAAAAAAAGATGAAACACTGAGATTTTACTTGGAACTCTGAAAGTAAGGATAAAGACTGCATTGAGGAAATACTGAAAAAATAAAGTTGATAATTAATGTTTCCAGTGAAGCAAAAAATTATTCATAAATTGCAATAAATAAATAGCAAACACAACCTGATATCCAATATAATTGTTACCATTACAGTTGAGGATTGAGGTTTATATTAAAAAGAAAAATATATAATAATAATTTAATTATTTAAAATGATTAAAGCAGACATATCATGAAAATCTGAGTTTTTCCATGTTTAAGTTCTATAATCGGGTCCCCGGTGCATCTACCAGCCCAGAAAACATGAAAAAGGGCAACCTAGTAACTTTGTTTTGGCAAGCCTTTCTCTGCAAGCGTGTGAAAAAAACGAGAGAAAAAAACGAGCCGCACATATTTCGCTCCCTAGTGACGTAAAGGAAGGGGATCTTATTATAATATTACCGCCCCTTAATGCACGTTAACCGCATGTTTCCACCCACGGCGCTGCCATTTTGTTTTCGAGACAACAGTGTACCAGTTCTAACGCCACGAAAAAACTTGCAACAAAGGGGGCGAGGCTATGTTGGGCTGCTTTAGAGAAGAGGAAGAGTTTTTGTAGTAGAGTGTTGCCATGCCGTCATTTTACGCCGGACTGCTTCACAAACGAGGGTCAATTCAACGCTGGATATGCACAAAAGATTAACATGACGGCACATGCTAGTCGATGAGTTGAATCAACTCCACAGCAACTACATAAATGTATCCACTAAGCATTCCGAAATATCCAGTTGCATTTTAAAAGTTGTAACTTCTTCCTAAGCCTCTCCATCAGTGTCCGACTCCGGTTTGAACAACGTAACTAACAACCGTTATTTTGACTGCGTGAGATTCTCCAGCTTTGTTGTTGTTGTTGAGCAACTGAAGAACGAGCTGTTAAAACTCCACCCTCTTTTGGAGAGCAGGCCAGGAGCAGCAGCTCATTTGCATTTAAAGCTCAATTTAATTTTTGCTCACACCCAAATAGGGGCAAATTGGATGAGCTATAATAAATGATCTGTATGGTATTTTGAGCTGAAACTTCACAGACACATTCTGGGGACACCAGAGACTTATATTACATCTTGTGAAAAGGGGCATAATAGGTGGCCTATAACAAATGAAAAAACAACAAATATTTCCTAATAAATATTATGGTATATAATTATTAGTCATTATAATATAATTATTAAAAATTACTTTAATAATTCTAAAGTGATCTAAAATGGCTTACAGCACCATTACAACATGGACAGTCCTCCTTAAGTGACCTGGGGTCAAGTGCCATGTTGTTGAAGGGCACAATGAAGGCAAATCTCCAGTCTGTTCCTCTGATCTTTGGGTTATAATGTTACATATTATTAGGGTCATATTTGATACAAAGGTCAATAGAAGAGTCAATATAGATCATATATGCATGGACAATTGAAGATATACACAGATCTTATAGATTTACCTGCTAAAAAGTTCATCTTAGCATGCTGCGTTTCTGATTCAAGCTCTGTCTGGGTGGGTGGACTAGGGTCAATACAGGGCCTGTAGGAAGTGACTTCATCAGTGAAAAGATGTCAGCTTGTTTTCCTTTTTTCTTTTCCTGTTGTGTTCTGATAGGAACTTCCTCTCCAATGGGGGTGGAAGTAGGTGTCACTCTCCAATCCACCCACACCACAAGAGGAAATGTCCATCACACGCCCGACCAGTTTGACGATACAGTCAACACCAGGGTAAAAAGGAGCAGACTTTAGATCCCACAAGTGACAATTAATTAACATTCTGTCTCCGTACTGATGACACCAGGATGACTATTTCCATTTTTCTCTTTTTTATCTCCAATGTTTCACGTCCATTCAGAATAAATCCCATGTGGGATTTTATAACATGCCTTTAGTGAAAAAAATAAATATGAATTGACATTTCTAGGTGAACTTTCCATTAAAAAAAGAATCCGCAGACGGGGTTGTAAAGGGAAAAAAGTCTCCACAACAAAGAATTTCTGTTGTTCACATTTGTACAGTAGCCTCCCTCAATGGGCCTTCTTGATCTAAAGCTGCCGATGTTTGCGGTCTGGCTTCATTCTTCCTGCAGAGTTAGTCACAGGAGCTCAGGTGGCTGTTCCAGAGTGACATAACAGCTCTGTGCCTCTCTTCCTCTCTTCGCTGATAGATTGGTAGGAGCAAGTGTCCTGCTGGCGAAGCCCCCAAGCCACAGGAAACCTCATCGGTTGCAGTGTCTAACGAGGATGTGAGCTGTGGTGATGGCATATTAACGCTCAGGCCCCGATGGACAGCAAGAATAAAAAGACAACATGGCGATGATTCAATACGAATTGTTTCAGGTGAAACAATGGTCTCTGCGACTGGCCGTTCAAAGAGTGTGGGAGAGGTGAGTACATCTGCACTCTGAGGTTTGAAATATTTGTCATTGTTTTTCAGCTAAATGCCTCTTTTATTTTGGTGTATTGTCAGTGGGATTGAAGGTTCAGTGCGTTCAAAGCTTTTTTCCTGTGCTAAACTATTTGAAAAGTTGAAAGAAAAAAATATATATCACACAAAAAATATATAAATATTAAAAAATATATAAATGTCGAGCAAATATATATATTGTTCATTTTTTTCCACCAACTATTTTCAAACATTTTAGCTCAAGGAATGAATNAATATCGAGCAAATATATATATAGTTCATTTTTTTCCACCAACTATTTTCAAACATTTTAGCTCAAGGAATGAATGTAAAAAAAGAAAAAGAAAAGTAAAGGCAGAGCTGGTCTATGTTAACTAGTATCACTCATCAGCAACAGCAGTAATCTGATATTTAGAGGAAAGAAGCTCTTTAGCAGAGGCCTTTGAGGAGTTAGGCCTCATTGATCCAATCAAATTATGTTTAAAAAGGCTAAATGGTCAGTCATGATACACAGCATTTGGATTAAGAGCAAAGCTGTGAAGGAAATCAGTCATATATGCGATGATCACACTGCTAATCATTTTGACTTGTTTTTCAAATCTCATAGAATTTCCAGAACATTTAACACTGACTGTTTTAGGCCACTTTGTAATTTGCAATAAATGACCAGATGATAGACAAAAAGACCAAAACAAAAACATTTAATAAATATTATGACAGTGTGAGACTTTTCTTTACTTTTTCCATTCTGTGTCCTTATTTATTATTATGGAGAGAGCAATCAGAAAGCTGGAGAGCTTTATCTTGTGCTGCTCATACAGGTGGCATAAAGTCCCAGATATTCTCACAGCAAAGCTCTTTTTCGTTCATCGTTTAGGGGTAAAAGGAAATTCGAAATACATGACCAGTGGTATACTGTTAGAAAACATCATATGAATATGTAAATGTGAGCTCCATGCTTTCCTCTCAATAGAAAACTAACAAAAACAAAAATGACAGCAGCATTAAAACAGAAGTTAAGAAAACATCTGACAAGGAAATGTTTCCACAAGCTCTACAATTCGGCACTCCAGTCAAGTAAAGCCACGTCACGTTTATTTATATAGCACTTTACACAATATATTGCTATAAAACAAACAGCTTTACAGTATTAAACATGAAAAAAAGTGCCAGTGTTGCTTTCAATTAGAATTACACTTCAACTTCTACTATAAAGCAGCTCTACAGTGTTTATGTTTTCACCTCGATGGACTCAACAGAAGAAATGAACTGGAGAAGATTTCCATGTCAAAGAGGGTGGAGCCTAAGAGAACACCTACCAATTGCGTAATTGCCACGGACCAATGGTAGTTCGAAGGTGTTTACCAGCCGGAGCAAACTTTTCCAGAAAGTTTGCTTTGGCAAGCCGTTTCAAACTCCGAACTCCAAACAAACAATTTTGTTTGAAATGACGTCACACCAGTTCGTTCTTAGATTTCGTATGAAGTATGTCGGGCCTTTACTATGGTGTAGGGTCAATTACTTCAAATTTGCATCCTGAATCAAAAAACACTTCAAAACTTCAATGTCAAACAAATTGTGGTCATATCTGTGGCCTAGTAGACCCTAATACCATTCCCTCAGCCTATATTGTCGTGTATCCGTTATGCTATGAATAAAAATGGCAAAAAGTCAAAAAATAAGATTTCAAAATTCATGGTATGGCATCTGATTTAAATGCCACAAAGCAAAAAGTTGCCAGACGAGAAACAATAAAGTACCAAATTTTAATTCAAAAATAGTTTAGAGACTAGCAGTTATTAAGGTGTTGCTGACAAACATTTCATTTTTGTCATTTTGCAGTCCTTTCTCTCCATCAGTGCCTTTTCAGATTCTTTTATGTTCTTTTGGCACAAAAAAATGTTTAATTAGCTTTGACTGAAGCATAAATGACCTCTCGTGTGGCCGGGGAAGGAGTTCTGACAGCACTGTGCAGGTGTGAAGTAAAACAGGAATCAGTGTAGCACCTCCGCTGGTGTGTCATGAGCCTGCAAGTCAGGAGATCCCCATGGGGCTGAACAAGTGTGTGTGTGGGAGACATGACTAGCACGAGGTCCTGTGGCTGACAGCAGCTCCCCTGCCAGGATGTGTAACCTCACACGACCAAAACAGGAAGCCCTGCCACTCACTTAGTGATTGACACACTGGCGGAAGTTCACAAAGGTTCCAGAAGGGCTGTAGTCCATGTTCAAGGGTTGGTGACTGGGCCACCTGGTACAGTGCAATAAGGACAAGAGTGCTCTCATTACATATAAGAGCATACTTGCCTGTCCGCCAGTCCTCCTCTGGGTCAAATAGTGCTGTGATAAATACTTTAAAAAAGTTGTAAATATCTTCGCTAAAGGAAAACCTATATAAAATAAAATAAAAAATGATAAATAAAACAAATGGATAATTCTCTATTTATAAGCATCTTGACACAGCAACAGCCAAGGGGTAAAGTGTTTTGCAAACCTGATTGGAAAAACAAAACAAAACAGAAAAAACAAATAAATGATAAACAAAATAAATTAATAAAATAATGTTTGACGTAAATAAATAAAAAAAATAAAAAATAAAAAAAGCACAGCTAAACAAAAAAACAAACAAAAGAAAGAAAGCAAAATTAGCTGATGGGTGAAGCAAACCTGTTTGAAAAAGTAAATGAAAAAACAAACAAAAACAAACTATGCAACAGAAAATAATAAACATTAGCTAAGGGGTGGAGAGACTGACAACTTGACTGAAAAACAAAAGACAGTGAGGCAAAAGAGTCAAAAGAAACTCCAAAAAAGGATTTTAAAGTCAATAGGATCAATATGTGGAGATCTCAGCCACAGAGATCTGATTGGATATGAGTGTGAACAGGCTGCCGTCTCACAGCTGAAAGTGATCATGACTCTTGCATCATGGGATGCGTCACTGTATGACACAATGCCGGTACACTAAACTGCCAATTATCAACAAACCCTGCCCTCCTCTCCTCACTTCCGCCGTGTGCGCGCCCAGGCCTGTGACCTTGATGAGGTGCTTCATGCACTGTGTACACTTCTGATTCACACCTCTGGGAATCTCTAAATTTCCATGTAAAGCCTCAAGTGTGAATTAAATTATGGTATTAGATTTCTGTTTACAGTGAGCAAAAAGCAATGATCCGAACACACTATCTCTCAGACCACCCAAATTAACATAAAATATGTGAAGTGATGTAATCAGGGGGAAGTCATTTTAGGAATTTGTTATCAGAAACAAGTTTTAAAGTGTGATAAGTGTACTACAAGTCTGACACTAGAGATACAGACATTTTTTTGGCGGCCACCAGAGGGCTGCTGTCTTTGATGATCACTCTGCTTCCTCTCATGTTCCTCACGTTTTAAGTGAATATTGTTCTTAATTATGTTATTCATTTATTCTTATTTTTTTATTCTTATGTATTATTTATTTGTATTACTATCCTAGTGATTTCAAGACACTTGAAATTATTAACAGGTTGCCAACATTGAAGAGTAACTAAAATGCTACTTCAGTGCTAGAAAAAGTAGTTTTATATATTGTAATCTGATGTTATATATAAACCAATAACTATCTAAAAAAAAATTCCAACCTAAAATATATCTGGTTTTTGGTCAGGATTTTAATTCATCCCAGTGACTCTTCTGAATCAGTTCAGTAAAAAGGATTCATTCAGTTTTGTTCAGTAATTCATTGACCCAGGTTACAGCATTATGTTTGTACTTTATGAGCGAGCCAGTGAATCATTCATAAACAAATTTGTTATGAACTTTGGAATTAAAATTGGTACATTTTTAAAAAGGGACAAACTTCAGACCAAAACACCACAATAGTGCAGTAAACTGCAACAAACAACAAAGGCAGTCTCACTTTAGCACCATTTTAAATGGAGTAGTTTGTAGCTTGACTAGTTTCAAGGTAACTTCAACATTACATGAGAAGAAACAAAAGTAAAAACTAAATATTTGTCAGCACTAGTACACATTTTTAAGCTTGGGCAAAGGGTTTGGTATCATTTTAGTGTCAATGTAGAGGAAGCAAATTGATTTTCTTTTCAGATGTCAAATAACCTTGGATCCTTATTGATAGATGGCCGCAGAAGTGGCGTGAGGCCTTACCTGTCCAGAGAGGTGGACACCAGTGTCAGGACATCGCAGGTCTTCATTCAGGTTGTCATGGACACAGAGAAGGGACAGATGCCCTGCGAAGTCACATGACAGTCACAATTAATCAATGACCCAGAAAGGCAGCAAACAAAAAATTTGCAAGATGTTATAAATAAACACCCTTTGCAAATTATAAAATGCTTATCAAACTGGATGTAACTCTTCTGTTTGACTATCTTGCCAAAAAAGCAAAACAATCCATCGTGCACTCTAATATTTCACTGCACATCAATATAGTACAAGCTATATTTTTAAAACCTTTATCAAACACCTCAGAAAAAAAGACAACACCTATGTGGCATAAATTCCTCAAATTTATGGCCGACTTGTGTTTAGATGCTATGATAGTACTGTAGGGATGAGCACAATCTTTGCCTCCCATCCCAGAGGGCTCAGTTACCAATTGGTGGGGTCTTTGTGTGCCCATAAATCTGGGGGCACTTCATAATACGCATTGAGTCATCAGGCCTGTGAGCAGCATGTCCTGAATACATACCAGGCTTTGTGCATCAGGCGGTTTCCAGTCCTACTGTTTCATTCAAGAGTCACTTACTATTGAAGTGAGAAGTCAGGTAAGCACTATATAAGCTTATCCTTCACAATAAACAATCACTGACTTCCACATACAAAGAACAGTCAATTTGTGTAAGTGGAGCAGACATGTGAGAGCTCGGCTTCACTTTATGTCAATTCTCCATTTTACAATGGAAGTAGTAACAGATCTCTTTGTATGTAAGAACTTCTACGGTTTTATCAGATTTAGTAAAGTAAACCCAATTTTGTCCCCAAAGAATAGTCCCCTTTAACACACAGAACTGTCATGGTCGGAAAGTGCTTTACGTCAGGATTAATCTCCAGCAAAGGAGGGTGGGTCAGGGCAGCCAGAAATCATTTGGTGTATTGCTATGAAATGGCTGCCCATCAGAAATATCTTCATCTATCTCTGTCTCATCTACATGGGTGGAAATGGAGGAATGAAGGGCTGTAAGGAGAGAGGGCGGGTGAAAGGGGCGCCTGGAGGAGAGAGGTCAGTGCATTCAAGGAGTCCATCATTCTGATGTGTCAAGCGTCTCTTAACTGAGTTTGTGGAAGTGTTCGTGTGTGTTCAGAAATACGAAGCTTTGCTTCTCCAGGCTGTTCTGAAATTTTAAGTGACTCTTTGACAAGTAAAATGTGAGAAAACACTCCATTCCACAGTTACAAATAGCAAAAAAAAAAAAAAGAAAAGAAACATGAAACATGTGCTGTAAAAATAAACAAAGAGGATCATCCTACGAAAGGTGCTAAATGCAATGGCAAAAAAAGATTGTTTCCAAACAGGTTTCTAAAACATTCCCCCTTCTGCCATCATTCTGGCCTGTTATTTTCTGAAGACATGGTTCATTGGCAGTCTTACATCAGCACTTTAGAAACTTCAAGGTTTCAACACTGGCCCAAGATCTCAAAGTAGTCTTGATAAAACAGTACCAGCTGAGGTAAACAGCTAAAGGTACACAGAGTGTAAAACCCAGAGGCGGATTTAGCTCTGGACCATCTGTTCAATTCATTGCAATCAGGCTCACACCTAAATATATATACAATTTTACAATAAAAAAAACAAAACAAAGCAAATTTTATTTTTTAAAAATTGACACACAAAGGTACCTGCATGCAAATCCTTCCCAGCTAAGACACGATGTACCAGTTATGTGATTTTTTGATACTTTACTTTTATTTCATGACTTACTAATTGACATTGTAACTATGACGTTGCATACTCGAAGTTTCTTTTGCACTTTAGTAAAGTGATATACAGCTCACGCCTCCACATTTGCACGTGCAATTGAAGAGTGCGCGCTACGAGCACAGTATGATGTCTGACAGGTCAGGAAAGTTCGTTTTTGGGTGAGAGACTTTTTATTTCTTTACAAGTTACAAAAATAATGTTAGAATAATGCCACTCACATAGCCTGACAACTCTCATCTGACCGCAGATACTGCAACAGAAAAACTCCTAACTTAAACTTAACATCTGACAGAAGCTTTAACAGCTTTCACACGTCTTTCAGAATAAAAGTCTTGTATCAGAAAAACATTTAATATTATATTTTTTGTTGTTGATGTTTCTTTGATTGCACACTCTGCGACCCACTCAGAACGGTCTTGAGCGCTAGGGCATGCATATAGTGTAACATAATTTCATTATGTTGGTACGCAAGCAGCCAGACATACCACACATACTCTGTACGCTCAGCTTGAATATGTGCCNTTCTGAAGACATGGTTCATTGGCAGTCTTACATCAGCACTTTAGAAACTTCAAGGTTTCAACACTGGCCCAAGATCTCAAAGTAGTCTTGATAAAACAGTACCAGCTGAGGTAAACAGCTAAAGGTACACAGAGTGTAAAACCCAGAGGCGGATTTAGCTCTGGACCATCTGTTCAATTCATTGCAATCAGGCTCACACTCCTAACTTAAACTTAACATCTGACAGAAGCTTTAACAGCTTTCACACGTCTTTCAGAATAAAAGTCTTGTATCAGAAAAACATTTAATATTATATTTTTTGTTGTTGATGTTTCTTTGATTGCACACTCTGCGACCCACTCAGAACGGTCTTGAGCGCTAGGGCATGCATATAGTGTAACATAATTTCATTATGTTGGTACGCAAGCAGCCAGACATACCACACATACTCTGTACGCTCAGCTTGAATATGTGCCTTGAATTTTTTTGCTAATTAGTTTGTATACATACCAGTGGCAACACTGCCCTGGTCAATTGTTTCACAGTTGAAAAATAAACGGAACAACAACAAACCACTGGAGATGCAACAACAACAGACAGCCACGCTAAAGAGTGCTTGTGTGAGAAAATTAAGAAATACATGAAACTCTAGTTTAAACTAGTACAAAGCCATTTTTAGCATTAAAAACTTTTGTAGAGAAATAGATCAGACACTGGACAAGGTTGACATTTTCCAGTCTGCATGTGTCGACCTTCTGGGTTCATGCACACTATCAAATGGACTGAACTTTTAAAGTTTTTACGTGAAGCATCCATGTAAAAAATTAAGTATATTTTGGGCTTCATCTATGCTAAAAAAGCTGTGTATTAACAAAGCAAACCACCAACAATAAATAACATCGGGGTGCGGGAAGATGTTTTTATTTAATATATTATTTTTTACTGTGGCTCTTTTGGAAAAAAATAATTTACCAAAATTGATAAAAATGGCTCTTTGGTCAAAAAAGGTTCCTGACCCCTGCTTTAAATAAAAGGGTTATTAAGCTGTTTACACTGTCATATACAATAAAAGAGCCTATACAGTGACAGCTAATAAAAAATGAACACAGAAAACCTGGCACAACACCAAGACTTGCACTCATGAGTAGAGCGGAGTTAAAAAAAAAAAAAAAAACATAATGCAACATATAAATAACACTTTTTTAACAGTTAAAAGTGCTTATTACAAATAAATTACTAAATGCTAAAAATTAATGATTATAAATGAACAAAAAATTAAGTTGCATTTACAATCCTGTGAAAAAGGGGTGCTGCAGCACCCCGGCACCCCTACTTCCTGTACCCCTGAATAACATATATAAAAATTAAATTACATATACTGTATTAAAATTTACTACACATCAGTCCTGTGAGGTCTTATTGTCTGAGGGACTAATGAGAAATGAGTAATCGAAAATGTCTTTAAAAAAAGTTTCTCAGTCTAATCTCTACAATTTCTACATTTGCAAATGTCGATATATACACCTCATCATAAGCTGACATGAGCTGGTAAACCTTCAGAGTTGTCAGGAAGTTTTTACTTTCTGGAAAAATCTGACTGTGTTGTCTTGGCCTGCTCTCTCCAACTTTGAGAGAAGCCAGGCACTGCAGGATAATCACAGTTTAATAGGAGCAAATATTGAAAGCAGGAGCTGACCAACCAGATCCCCTTTCCTAGTGCTCTCTCCCAGTGCGCCCAAGAAAAATGCTAGCACATGGGTGCCTAAGAAATCGATAATTCCATGATATATCAATTAACATAAAAAAATAGTGGAAACCGTCATATTGACGTTCCTTCATTGTTTAAGTTGGAACCGTCCAGTCAAAGTGTTGGAAATGCAGCTCTGTCGAAAATCTGACAACCTTGTTCAAGCAAAACAATTCACGTGTACCTCGCATGTACCGTTCTACAATTTCAACATGAAAAACTAGCAGAATTTCATTGGCAGGAGACAAAAAAACATCCAAGACGAAGTCCAGATGAATGGATTGATGTCTCTTTTTTAATGTACATGCTTGTGTTTTTTATGTACTTGTTCTTAAGATGAACTTGTGAGGTACGCTTTCCCTCTCAGGCATCCTATTTGCCATGCAGAGCTATTGCATGCTGGGAGAGTGAAATGTTCACAGACTGGGGCCTCTTTCTAATGATTTCCCACACCTGCACATCTGCTGCCGTTTTAATTAATACTCCAAGGAGGTTTGTCGCGAGTAATCAAAAACAATGTCACTTATGAAATCCTTCATTATGGAACAGAAATCAATACTTTGCATGAGTAGAATGAGGGCGCTCACAGAGTAGCCCACGTCACAATAAACAATCTAATCAAGAAAAAACAGGATAAAAGTGTACAAAGACTTTATTCCGGGTGTTCAGCACTCCACGCAGCAACACGTGGTGAAAGGCTGGGTTTCATTTTTATGCAGGCCTTGGTTCCTCAGCTTCATAAAGGGTGGAAAAGGTGGGGGGGGCGGCACTGCAAAGGCAATAGTCGCATCAGCTCTCTTCAGCTCTGCAGCATCACCGCAACCTCTCTCCTCACTGATTTATGGCTCGCCGCTGACCTCTGAGGTCGTAACATGGTGATGGGTGACTGGCTCTCAACGGTAAGCTACTGGCACTTGACAAAGTGCCGAGAGCAGAATGAATTTACTCCTCTTTTCCTCAATCATCAACAGGCGCACGCCGGCTTGCTGCCCTGACCCCCTCTCATCCTGACTGCTATAACAAGATCTCCCATCTCATGGAGGAGCGAGGGAGAGGGAGGCTGAAAAATTTACTGTCATTTCTACTTTCCAATGAGATCCGGTGAGCACTTCTTTCACCTTCAAGTTGCTTAGCATGCTGGGGATAAGGAGGGGAGAGATGGTTGGTTGGGACAGGGGCGAATGCACTTCGATGCACCTGTCTAACTTTGGGTCATTCGCCAGAGGTACTTCAATCTGCGTTTGCTTCCATCAACTTCATAACGGCACCTGAAAGCAAGTTCAATTTAATAAGCAAATAAATCTCCATAAACATGGACGTTTCACGTACCTCGTTCATCAGCGGTGTCCACCATGGATGAGCCAGTTAGCCGCAAACAAATACTTACTAACGCATTCATTAACGCATATGCAAAAATCCATTCGGTTACTTTGCCTTTTATTGTCGCTACACCAGCACTGGGTAGGGGATTGTAAATTTAGGCAATATAAAATGCATAATTTCCTAAAGTAGGGTTTTAAATTATCCGCCAGTGCAAATGTTGGCCCATTGTGGCAGGCGAGACACAGTGGGTTATAATTGAAAATAAAAAAGCCATTTAAAAGACATTCAATAAGCCACTGGGAAATTGATCAGGCTATAAAATCTGTCGCTACCGGGGCAAGAGTCTGGCACTCTTGTAGAGACACTGCTTCGGTCCTGACACAGCACTATCCCTGCAGGCTTCACGGTCTACATGCCAGCATACAAACAAGGGATGCCGCAGAAGTACACTTCCCGATGGGAGATGCTTTCCCTATGTCCTCAGGCGTGCATTTAAATTGCATGAAAAACATAATGCTGTAGTACGTAGTGGAAGTTTCGGACTCGCTCTAGAAAAATTGGGAAAAAAGTAAAGAGTGGTAAAAAAAAATAAAAATGACAGTAGAGTGCAAGAGCAGGCACAAGTGCGTGGGGGAAAAAAAAAAAAACATCGCTCCTGCTTCTTTAACTTTCAATTCTGCCAAGCATCTCTGCTTCACAGCCCCTGGCTATTGCCTTTCTCAATCTGTCCCTGGGGAGGCAGGAGTTATGGGCCCTGTCGATTGAGGAGAAAGGGATGTTATTCCCCTGTCACCCTCACCCGGTCCGCCAGCAGCCCTGCCCTGATCTATGACCACCGTGGCGGGGTAGAACTGTCTTGATGCACCATTGGTTTCCAGTGCTGTCACCCCCACCCCGACGCTCAAACTCATACTACCTTTACAACCCCCTCACAACCCTTTAAAACAGCCCCCCTCCATGATTCTTGTTGGGGAGTTCTCAGAGGACCAGGAGTGTGACACGATGAGTTTGAGGTCACCCCTAAAGGGACAAGGTCTAGTTGGCGTCAAAAGCGGGATTAAGTGACACCTGGTGGGTGTTTACCTGAGATGGCAGATTGGACAGTGGTGTGGACAGTTGATCATGGCACTGAGAGATTGTGTCTAATTGGAGATTGTGATCTTTGAGGACTTAGCGTAAAATGGGGTGGGTGTACAACAATTAAAAAAAACTCATTTGAATACCAATTAATCATAAGCTCTGTAGCTCAGTTCCAAAACCTACTGGTATCTTTATAGGCAGCTAATTTCTAAGGAACCATGCTAACCATAATCAAAACTCGTAATAGAAGCTGTTTTAAAACAAGGCTCTGTAGGTGACAACTCTGTTAACGGTTAATGGTGCAACACAAAAACGCTCCTTAGCACACTCAACCTGACTAACAATCAGTTTGTATATGATGTTAGCATGCTGCTAAGCTAATGATTATATACACTAATTTATTTATTTAACCTTTATTTAACCAGGCAAGTTATTAAGAACAAGTTCTTATTTTCAATAAGCAATAAGTTCTTATTTAAATCAGCACACACTAGCACAAAATATTGGGAAAAATTACAATATTACATGTAAATAAAATTATATTATAACAAAGGGCGAATTTAATTAGATATTATATATATTAATACATATATATATATATATACACCCCGATTTTGTCTAGAATGGGGANAAAAAAAAAAATTCTCAAATTGGAGCAACTGGGAACTGGGAACTGGAGCAGCCTGAATGAACGAGAAGAACGAATCTGAATGTAAAAACTTAAATGAGTAGACTGACACACGTCTCCTTATAAGTCCAGGAGCATTTTGCTTGCAATATAAATATGGGGGAATTGCTGTCAGATCTCCATACACATGAGAAGACTAAAGGGCACGCTTCCATTTGACATGTGTCGAGAATTAAGAAAAGAGGTGGAGAGATGGAGGAAGGCCTCGGCCCACGAGATGAGAGATGAGATGGAAAACATACCCTCCGTTAGCCTGTGGGCGGAAGGATGACGTTCGGCCAACTGAGATGCGCATAAATGACTTTGGATATGAACTATAAAGCAAAGAATGAAAAAAGCAGAAAAAAACTGATGCAGGTGGTTTGTGACAGTGACCCCGCGGGGTATGATCTGACTGAATAAATAGACAGATTAATAAATAAATATATTTTAAAAAATGGGAGACTGAGGAGGGCTGCCATCTATCAAAGATCCTATTACCACAAAACCTGAAGCCATATGTATAAGGCAGCCAGGATCCTAAGCAGATACAAATTCAACTTTTCCTTACAATTTGTTATCTCTGATGCTCATCATACCAACACACACACTGATACACAAAGACACACAGGTTTGAATTATGAATAGATTTGTTTTCTCATCTCTACTCAATAGGTATTGACTGGTTGTATGCATTTTCTGGTTGTTGCATACAATCATCCAGACAGTATGATCACAAGTAGCTTTACTGGAGGAAATAAAGAGTTAAAAATGAGAAAAGTGAGAATGTTTTTGGGTTTTTTTTCCTCAGAGAGAGAAATGTAAACAGTTATCTAACCACTACCATATTTTTGTAATCTGTTTATTTGGGTATTTATACGAACAATATGCAGTTGTGTATTCAGCTTGTACAATCAAATGACACGGTCTTCATTTGGGACAACAAACAACAAACATCTTATATAAAATGTCAGACAACTCAGCTTTCAAGGTCATATGTTGTCAATCTTTTTGAGTGTGTGTAGTAGAGGGAGGTGGGGATGACAACAGATGGATTCAACTTTGCTAAAGATCCACTTGTAACACAGAATCACACGCTGCTGCGTTACGTTGCATGTTGGTATGCAATAACAAATTATAGCATTTCTTTAGAGATTGAAATACAAGAATTTGTTGTGACACCAAACATAAACTTTCATTTGCAGAGCTGAAAATGAAGGAATGCAACAACAAATTACTTGCACAACCATAGGCTGACTAATCATTTAAGACATGTAAGAGTTTCATTTCAAGCAAATCTCTGTTGCCATTTGCCCTGCAACAACTGATAAAAAGGAATATAAAAATAGTTTTAAAAGTTTTTTTATTTTTATTAATTTACTGTCATAAANNAAAGAATAAAAATATATATATATATATATATATTACAAAACTGCAAAGGAGAGGAAGAAGTAGGGATGCACCAATACTGTGCTTGTGTATTTGTACTCGTACTTCGATACCAACAACTGATACCACGCAGCGTGTAGTGTTTGCTTCCAGACAAAGAAACACGACAACAGAGCAAACACAGAGCACAATGGAGATATCAGAGAAGGATGTCTATGAAGTAAATGTATCTAATTAACAGACTATATAACAAATTAAATATTCACACTATAGCTGCTGTGTGCAGCTGATAAGAGAAAAACAGGCAGAATGGATTAAAGGGGACATTGGATGCAAAATTCACTTTTACATGGTGTTTGAACTTAAATGTGTGTTGGCAGTGTGTCTACACATCCACCCTATAATGATAAAAATCCACCCAGTGCTTTTTTTTTAACCCCACAAATCATAAGCACTTTGTCAGATCAAGCCGTTCTCAGATTCTTGGCAAAGTGATGTCATTTTGCACAGGCCCCTCCCACGACAGTTGACAGACACTACCGTATTAGCATAGACCCGCCCTGAGTTAGCTGTAAACAGTCCGCCATTGTTTCGAAGCTGCGCAGATGTAGACAAAAATGTCTCCTAAGCGACTGAGGTGTTTTGTTGTTGGATATAAAAATGAACATAGCAGTCGTCCTTTACTCTCGACACATGAGCCACTGAAGACGCAGTGGATTAATTTTGTTTTTGAAGGGAATACGCCCCTGATCTACCTATATGCATTTATGTTTGCGTGAATCACTTTACACCAGACAGCTTTCTGAATGAGGGACAGTACAAAGCAGGTTTTGCTAAAAAGTTCCTGATGGATGGATCAGTACCAACTGTTTCGTGATCCAGCTTCACCTCCAGAAGATGTGAGTATAGGGGTTTTTTTTATGAATCTTTGCAAATCGCCTTTCCTAATCATGTGCTAGTTAGTTAGCAAGTTCCACGACGAAGGCGGCTAAAGTTAAAGGCCAGTTCACACCGCACAGATAAACGGCAACAAACACGTCTGTTGGAGTTTGTTGGATCAGGACGCAGCCTCCGAAACGAGACGCAGATAGTGTGATACGCGTGTGATACCCCTGTCAGCGTCTGTTGCCATTGGTCAGAGTTTGTTTTCACCCAACTGAACATGTTTAATTGCCGTTTGTTGGGTCGGGGAATGTCTGAGCAGTGTGGTATGATTTTCCAACAAACGACAACAAACTCTGACGTAATCTGACATGGCCACAAACCGTTGCCATGACGATGAGGCAAGTCCCTTTGAAAGACTGCTGTTTGATTGCGCCAGCGCCTCAACAAAGCACTACAAACGTGACATCGCAGCTTGTTCATTATCAAAATAATACAGTCGAACAAACATATATGTCGTAATTTCTATTTAGAACCTTCTCACTGTAATTCATAACTGCACGTTTATAATGAACAATGCATTAAGGTGATTGTCTTATTACACACTGTGTGCATTTTATGTAAAGATAACATGGTAACACTACAATAAGTTTACCTTTACCTAGAGGGTTTATAAAGGTGTTGGTTAATGACTAACAAGTAATTTTCAAATGTATTTTAATCGTTTCTGAGCATTTATAACAGCATAAATAAGAATGGTGAGTTCAATGCAAAACCTGCCAAATAGTGTTTACAGCCCGACCATGGAAGATAGGGGTGAACAGTAGCTCATTATCATTTAAAGGGACATGCACCGAAACGGCTACCTGTGAACAGAGCTGTTTTTGTCAAGGTAAAAAAGGTGTTTTTTTACACAACCATTAAGATATTTTAATCAAAGTATGTTATAGACTTTTCATGAAGACCCTAAAGAATCATACTAACTTGTGGAAAATTGGCATCCGATGTCCCCTTTAAGCGCGCAGTGGTGCGGTAAAGAGAGAGGGTGCGCACTTCTGTTGAATGCTCTTTATTTGTTATCTTGATTACTCAACACACATCATTTGGATTAAAACTAAATTGTATGTGCAAGTAAAAACATTAACTATTATGTGATTTATGTATGAGTTGTTCCCTACATTATTACAGGAAGGCGGTAAAGTAATCACATGATGTTTTGTGCGAATTGCCTTTTAAATTGAGTTCTCTTTCATGTCTTCCTGCGCTTGAATGAACAAATTCACACTAAATTATGTCAAAATGCCCATATAGGCAAGTATGCTTAAGAAACATAGTCGGTTATGTCTTAAGTGAAAGCAAACAGTTGAGAAAGAAAATGCATGTGTAACAGTATGTTACATACAAGCAGCTCTTAAAGTGACAGCAGCCTAATATTCCCACTGTTGTCTTTGTCCTAAATGTTCATCTAACTACAAAATACAAAGAGAAACTCACTGAACTTGACTAAATGACTTTTATAACTTTAATAATGATTAATCTAAATTTATTTTATACAGTGAAGACTATGCAGTGTTATTTTACATTTGATTACTTTATTCAATTTCTATAGCTAAAAATTGTGATGTTTCACTGGTATCTAAAAATTGTAACCACTGGCCCAACCAGGCCAATAGAAAAAGAATCTTTGTTGTTGAGCCCTGCTGGAGCAGCTCTAAATTAGGGCTGCACGATTATCACAAAAATCATAATTGTTGATTATTCCCTTGAAATTGTAATTGCGATTATTAATTACGATTATCACTATTTACATTGAATGATGTATTGAATAGCTTTATACCATTGTTCGAAGCAATTGCATGCCATATTTTTGTATAAAAATAAAAAAACAACAATCTGAAAACAATTTTTTTATTGTTTTTCTATAGCATTAAAACTCAAATGTCAACTATATATTGGTTTGTTTTTTTCTTTAAATAATAATAATAAAAAAGTCAACATATGCATGGTATAATAATAGGGGCTTTTTGCCACCAGTGTGGTTCCCCGAGAACTAATGTTCCCCTAGGGCCTGAAGTGACGTAAACTGTGCTTGTTGTTGTTACTTTTATTTTGACGGCGCTGAGAACAGTTCAGACAGCCCACAGTGAGCCCACAGTGCTCACATTCTCCGTCTTCATTAGTTTACGATCTGTTTAACAGTCCTGTCAAATATGTTATTAGATAGAACTGTTAAACAAAGAAAGTAGACAGTATATGAAACAGTATTGGCTTTTGCCGTGCCCGTGTGGTTGATGCCCAATGTCGCTAGCTTCGCAGAAATACATAATCATGTTTCGCTTGGTCTGCTCAAAGTCGCCCTGGATTTTCTCCTCAGTGTATGGTTCAGAGGTCCATCTATCACTGTTTTCCATGTTTGTAAAGTTAGTTTGTGGAGTAAATATATAGGCTGTGTACACAGCTTTTTAAAAATGGAGGGTGCTGGTGTTTTGCGTGCGTTTGACATATCAGCGTATACCTACGTCACTGCTCCTTTTGTGCTGGGTTAAATCTTTTGCATTCTGAAGTAGTCGTGATTCGTCTTTCACATCGTGACGTGCTCATAACACACCTCTTAAACACGCAGAATAATGTAAGTGGATATTTCTCCTTGTAATCACGCCTTTGAACGATTACGAAATCGTGGCATCCTTAATCGTAATCGCGATTAGAAATTCGATTAATTGTGCAGTAAATATTCACTGTGCTATTACATTAAAGATAAAATATGAGAGAGCAATAATAAGAACAGTAAAAGTAACAGTAGCTCCTACAATACATTTTAAAGCTGCAGTCCTTAACTTTTTTGGTTAAAAATTATCAAAAATAAATTTTTGAGCAAGTACATAACTATCACCTTACCTTAGCCCGATTCACAACAGTAAGCTTGTAATAATGTTTTATAATAAAATAGGTACTGGTGGGTTTCAGCGGGAAATTCGAGCATGCCGCCATTCGTCTTTGCGTCATTACGTCACGTCTGTTTACATAAAGAAGGAGTCCCAGCTAGTAGACTATATCGCATGTGAGGATGTGGCAGGTGACTGATCACTTATAGCCTTTTCTCACAGCAGCTGGAATAATTAAATGTCTCATTTTGATGGCAGATTGTATGGTATGACAAATTAACCTTAGAGTCTGTACAGAAATACAAAAATCTACAGGTAACGCTAATACACACTAAATACATGTAGTCACGCCATGCTGATGTTATTAGCATTTACAATTTGAGAACAAAGTATATTAATAATAATAATATGCACGCTTTGATGTGATATGAGCTAAGCTATCGATTTAATCACCATTGGTAGCGCAATTTATTTATTTACCTGAATACTCGGCAAGATGGGCATTTTTACATAATTTTGTATGTATTTGACCATTTAAGCACATCAAGCCATGAAAAAGACGTTAATATGGTACTTACAAGCTGTTTGATAGGTGGCTTGATGAGAGCACTACTTTTATAGATAAGTGGTGCACACGATTTTGGTGTGAGCACAAAAGCTGAGGGAATGAGAAAAATTATGTGCAATACAAGCAGTATTCAACAGAGAATGAGACGAGTGAGTGACAGGAGGTGGGTGGGGTATCGGTGTATTGATACTGCAGAAAAGGAGTATTGAAACGTTTCAGATATTTCAGTATCGATACATATACGACTTCAGAGTTTACATTTAGTCAAAACTTCTATGCCGTGCTTCTCTTTTCCATAAACACTTGTCCTTTCCTGATTCCTTTATGCATATAGCATGCTCTCATTGCCATAATTGGTGGATTGAAACCGTTGTCTCAAAGGAGGAAAAGACATGAATTGATCAAAAGTGAACATAAAACGCTTTTTCTCATGGTCGCTCAGCTTCAAGAATTACTTGACCTTGAATGGAAGAGACACAACAATCAGTTATACACAATCAGGACATACGACAGCATTTATTGTGGGTTTGGCCCTATTTGTTACAACACAAGGCCTTTCACAGTTGGGCTCATATGTGTATGAGCGGCTCTCTCCCTCTTGGTTACATTATACATACTTTTCTTCATAGCACTAAGTCGTGTGGCTGGTTGACTGGTTTAAAAAATTGCACTGCATTAAAAACAAATATTCAATCATGGCTCGCATCGCAACCGATTACGGCGAGAGTCCGGGCGAGTCTCGTCAAGATGATTAGTTGCATCGCTCAAATGCACGGGACAGCCCCTTCTGCATATGCATATGGTCTGCACGCACAACGCCAGCTAAAACTGCCATTTCATTCCTCTCAGAGTGAATTCACCTTGAGTAATGGGCTGGATAGTAACAGCTGCCAATCTATATGAATTAGTGCACGTGTGTGATTCTGCTCTCTGATTGGCCATGTCATGATTAATCAGGTTTTTGTGCAAGAAAAGCTAAGCCAGGGGGAAAAAAAGGACACATGATAGAGTGTCAAAAGTGTTTTTTAATACAGATTATCAATGTAGTAAAGTAAACATACTAATTTAATTGATTTTAATAATTTAAATGATAAAATTAAATATGAATTATCAATTTAGTAAAGTAAATTAATTAAGTAATTAATTAATTAATAAAAGTATTAATTTAATAAATTTTA
>RJVU01053127.1:5700857-5715591 GCA_003731715.1 Anabarilius grahami
ACTTTTATTTGATTAAATAAATATGGAGTATCAATATAGTAAAGTAAATATAAAGTATACATTTACTTTATTTATAAAATTATTACATTTTAATTACTTTATTTTAATAATTTAATTAAATACGGTGTGCTAATATAGTAGTTATATAATAGACTGACCAACCAGGATGAAGTACTAAAGAGAGCTGTGTAATAATAATACGATTTTATATATTATTTACAAAATGACTCTTTTTCCTTCAATCCCTCCCTTCTCTCTTTATGAAATCTCTCATTTGCTTGAACTCCCTTTGAGATTACTACAATTCAGTCCTGAAATGCCGGGGTCAGAGAAGGCGATTGAAGCCCGTCATTTTTCTGGGTCTGGAGAATGTTACAATTCCAGAACAGGCCTGTCATGTTAGAGTTCACCCTCTTTTCCAATCGCTACTTTTCCTCTCGCCATAATTTAGGACAGATTTTTAAAGCTCTACTTTATATAAACACACTGCCATTTGAAAATACACACACATATATATGCACAAACCCAAATATACATGTACATCATCTTAGCTGGCCAATCAGCCCTTGAAAAGATGATTCATTTTTTGATGTTGATCAATAAATAAACCAACGACTCACTAATTTTGTCGGAACTCTGGGTGATGTTGTCGCTGTTGGTCGAGGAGCTACTGGAGTGGCTGGTGGTGACGGTGTGCCCTTCCAAAACACCTGGCACTGGAGAACTGCCCGGCCGAGAACTGCCCACTGAGCTGGAGGGCCTGGAACTGGCGCAGTTCTAAGAAAAAGGAAGTGAAGACAAATGCATCAGTTCAGAGTGGGGTACAAAAGTTTAAGATCACTAATGAAAATGCCTCTATTTTGCATTTGTCCAATTAAAATATATTTGTATCCATTGTAATTGATATCAGCACTACAGTTTGAGTGAAATTGTAATTTTTTTTATTTAACTCTCAGGATCAGAGAGAGTAAAAGCAGTTTTCTTACATTTCATTATTATTCATTGTGAATTAAATAATACTAAGTACAAAGACTGATTAAAGAAATATTGAAGAAAAGCAACAGGAACTAATGTTGAGAGCTAAGAAGTCATGCATTACACAATACATGACCAAAAAGTACACAGACATGTATGGAAGTGCCGCAAAATAAATACCAATAGAAGTCTCACAGGAATGTAAACTAGATATGACATAAAACCCACAGCTTTACCCCTCGTATCACACAATAACATATAATGGGCTTTGACATGCAGCCCTGGTTAAGAAGGCTTCTGAAGACGTTAATTTTCTCTCAGAAAGAAGTAAATGCATAACCTATCACTATTCCAGCATTTAAGATCATACGTGTGAACATTTTACAACAAGAAATGCACATATATATGTATATATCTTGTCAAAACTTGAATTAGGATCAAAAAACTAATCTGCTTCCAATTTATAGCTATATTTCACGGCTGTCAGGGATCCAGACCCTGCTAGTATCGCAGGACGTTCGTTTTTCATTTGGCCGGTGCAACTGACAGCTTTATTTTTCTCAAGCAATCTGCCACAGTATGTACAAGTGTGAGGTCACATGGGTCAGGCAGCAGTTGGTACAAATCGCCCTGGCA
This sequence comes from Anabarilius grahami, assembly GCA_003731715.1. Lineage (NCBI taxonomy): Eukaryota > Metazoa > Chordata > Actinopteri > Cypriniformes > Xenocyprididae > Anabarilius > Anabarilius grahami. The sequence goes on from RJVU01053127.1 coordinate 5,702,469, forward strand.
GCACTGGTCTGGCTCATGAATAAACAAAAACGCAAGTACTGAAACTATAGAGGGAAGGAGAGAGCGAGAGAGGTGTTTAATAAGCTGCTACATATGTTCAGCAAATGGGGCTTTAATATCATGCAGTATATTCATTATATGTAATTTACAGTAACTATTTACATGTAGACTGGAAAATTAAAATCACTTAAAATCATTTAAAAACATTTAAAATCACTGAATTACATGCTTGATTTAAAGCTGAAGCGTTTAATATTTTCACCATTATCATCACAAAATGAAATTAAATGGACGGACGGACAAAGAGATATAGATAGATAGATAGATAGATAGATAGATAGATAGATAGATAGATAGATAGATAGATAGATAGATAGATAGATAGATAGATAGATAGATAGATAAAGACAGACAGATACACAGACGGATAGACAAACAGATAGACAGACAGAGATAGACAAATAGACAGAAATACAGAAAGACAGACAGAAATACAGACAGACAGACAGACAGACAGACAAACAGAGATAGATAGATAGATAGATAGATAGATAGATAGATAGATAGATAGATAGATAGATAGATAAAGACAGACAGATACACAGACGGATAGACAAACAGATAGACAGACAGAGATAGACAAATAGACAGAAATACAGAAAGACAGACAGAAATACAGACAGACAGAAATACCGACAGACAGACAGACAAACAGAGATAGATAGATAGATAGATAGATAGATAGATAGATAGATAGATAGATAGATAGATAGATAGATAGATAGATAAAGACAGACAGATACACAGACGGATAGACAAACAGATAGACAGACAGAGATAGACAAATAGACAGAAATACAGAAAGACAGACAGAAATACAGACAGACAGAAATACCGACAGACAGACAGACAGACAAACAGAGATAGATAGATAGATAGATAGATAGATAGATAGATAGATAGATAGATAGATAGATAGATAGACAGGGCATTCTAGGTGGTTGCTATGGTGGTCTTGGGTAGACAATTAAAGAAATAAACATGAAATTCCTCTACAATAAGTTACAAAAATGTAAGGGTTCCCTCAGGAAAAAAACAAACAAACATCCATCTAGCAAGTCTTGTACGTTATTACTACTATATTGGAAGTCAGTACATTCCCTGACCACTGCTCTAATCCAATAAAGAAGAGTACATTTTCCTATCCTATTCTGGACCTCGTCCAGCACCAAAGCTATTCAGTGAGATACAGTATATCACCTCTAGATTTATGACGCAAAACGGCATTAGCTAAGAAACTATCCGCCACACGCGGCCGACGAATCTCATCGCGTGGACTTTGAAAATTGGAAAATTGCCCAGAGAGCGCTAAAGGGTCCCACTGCTAATACGGCCCACTACGATTTATCAGCTGCTACCTGACACTCGCGTTTGGGGCCACAGTCGTTTTTTACAAGTCCCAGTCTTAACGGTGTCGGGCCTGTCAGGGGGGTCAAAGGGAAGAGGGAGGGGGCCATATTCTAAAATCAATCCGCCTTTAGAAATTGTCTCATTCCGTTCTCAATGACCTGGTGGCGCGGCAAGGGCCGAGCGGGACAAACTGCCGTAGGCCATAAACCGTGACAAGCCCGGAGGAGAGTTAATGTGGCCATTCATAGAGGAACCGCTCGGAGTGTCGGTGGAGGTGAGGTGGTGCGCCAAAGGGGGGGGCGGGGGTGTCTATTAACTACTTTTAAACCGCTTTGGTGAAGCTAAGTGATCTCCGTCAACAGCAGCCTCACATATAAATACTGGCCTGACAGTTTAATGTGAAGGGACGAGCTTCCACAGGATTAGAAACATGTAACCCAGGGCTGCTGCTTGACATTGGCTGGATTGAGGTGGCCTGAGTGGGTGTGTGAATCAGGGCCGGGGGTGAAACATGCACAAAACACACTCTACGTTATGACATTTGCACTATATAAAGAAATCCTCTGGTTTTCAAGAAAACATGTAAGCTGGGAGAACTTACAGAGAAATTTAGGGCTTTTCTTCTTTCTTTGATTCTGTTGACTGTGTTTCGAACCTGTGGATAACAAGGAGGGGGTGGATGGTTAAAATGTCATGACTCAATACTAAACAGTTAATACAAAACACTTTGTGCTTGCATGAATCTTGGCCCCGGGAAGGTGAAATTCAATCCGAACTGGGAATAGAGAAAGCAAATAGCCACCTTTGCATAAAAGTCAATGAGTGCTGCAGACCAAAATGTTCCAGTTTGTCACACGTAATGGGTGCTGAAAGTGACACGTAGAGTGGGCAAAGTAAGGAGATCGTCTTAACCTCTCATCCGTCACACTGCACAGGGGGCCGTGGAAATGAAGCGATAGAGGAAACGACCACCCTTGCAGAACAAATTACATTTGGACTGTGTGAGAAAAACTGAGATGTTGGGCGATGCATATAGAATGACATACACAGTACAATAAACTGACGTGAGCCAATAACTCGTAAATACACAACAAATTTAAAGCCTTTTTTTCTAGCGTCATGTTTATTACATCACAGCATCGCCAAATTGAGAAACTTGAAATGTTTTGGGGGGAAAAACTATTTATAAGTGAAAGTTTCTCTTCTGAAAATGAATTATATTAATTAATATTATTAGGGATGCACCGATACCATTTTTTAAGGACCGAGTATGAGTACGGATACTTTTTGTGATGTTGCAGTTTTCCAAGCACAACACAGTGAGACTAATGAATATAGGACAGCTTCTTTATTATTACTCTTATGAAAAAAGTAATAATTTTTATGTGCTCGTCACAAACTTAAAGAACAAAAATTTCAGTGTCCAATAACCTTCAAAGGGCATAATTACCAATATATAATTGTTGTTATATAAAAAGAAATTTACAAACAAACTACAAACAATACAACAAATACTATAGAGAATAAAATAAACTTAAATAAACTTGTTTTTCAGATACGGTAGGTTTATTTACCATGTATACATTTATTTAACATATTTTGTTGTTTTATTAACATTAATGACAAATATAGGCTACGGTCCCTACCGAATCCATTGATACTGACACATATCCTGTTTTCACCCAAATGTTTACGTCCACTTAAGCCATAACCGACTGTATTTACATGAGATACTCCACACGAGGGACATTTTGACAACTATGTGTGCATTTGACCATTCAGGCGCGAGGAGAACTGATTGCGCGTTGTCTAAGAGAACTGAGATCACGCGCAAGAAAGAGAGAGAGCGCGTGCGAGAGAGAGCTCTTCTGGTCTGTGTCATTCAGCGCGATTCCGCTTATCCCACCTTCGCTAATCGATAACGAATTGTGACTGAAAGCATGCAGTTCGCAATGTGTGTGTTGTCATTATTAATTTTGAAGTATTTCCACACCTCTGAGGCTGACATCGTTTCTGCTGCTGCCGCCGGTGTCTCTGTGCACGGAAAATTCTGTCAGTTACGACACGTGAGGTATCGGACTTTGGTATCGGGGGTATTTTACGAGTACAAGTACATGAGCTTGGTATCAGCCCGATACTGATACTGGTATCGGTGCATCCCTAAATATTATTGTAAAAATGCAATATATGTAATATGTAATAGAAATAGAAATATGTAATGTTTGAATAAATATATCTTGTTTTAATTATTGAATTTGAACATTGAAACATTATTTGTTTAAATGTATTTTTATCATTACTGTAAATAAAGCAAATGTATAAAACATATATATTATATATATATATATATATATAAAATGCAAAATGAATGATTGAATAAATATTAAATGTATTCATGTATTTTGCATTTTTTACAGTAAGAACATTACACTAAAACATTGATTTTTTTTACATTAAAATAAATTAATACAAAATAAAGTTAATTAAAATATTATACATTCCAATTTACATTCATTTTAATATAAAAAGTATATAAAAGGTAACATGTTAAAAATTTATATTACATATCATTTTGTAAAATATGAGTCATTTTTATATGTTTATATAATATAAAAATAAAAATTTCTTTATGACAATATTCCTCACATCTTACAAACCAATCCAGCTGTTTCCTGGCCTGCTAGATATTATTTTCCAGCCTGGCTCTCAGCAACCGCAAAAAAAAAAAAAAAAAGCCTGCATTTCCCAGCACGAGTTCGGCACAAGCTCCATCCCTTTGCTGGTGAATATGCATTAGCTCTTATGACTTCATTAGGCTCTGCTGTTGTCATAAATTATTGCTGCCATGCAGATATACACACACTAGAATGTTTTGAATAGACACTATCACCGTGACGACAGAGTTAATGAAGAGAACAGAAAAGCTCTGACAGCTCGGAGTCAACAGTAATATGTCAGATTTGCAAACAGACACTCTTTTCTCCCTCTCTCACACTTTCTTTTCACCAAATCAAGCGTGCTATAGCTTTAATGAATGGAACTGGGAAATCAAATCACTTTATTCCAGGTAAAATCATAGAAAGCTATTCGACAAAAGAGCATTTCCAGCAACTGGAGGTACTTGTTTGAAGTTGCTGCTTTTAAAAGCAGTTTAGTTGTTTTCCTCTCAAGGTTTTAAAGTGATGTAGCCCTAATGTTCAATATAAAAATACATTAGATAAAATTTCCATATGAAAGCAATGCAAATGGATAGATTTAAAAACGAGAAAAAAAAGCAGAGGTCATAAAACAAGGATGACCATTATTAAGCAAAACAGACTAAATTATATAATTATTTTTTTAATGATCAAAGCGATCAGATTTAATTTGTTCTTGGGGTGGGATGATCTACTGTATATAAAAAACTCAAAGAAATTATCATCAAATTGAATTACAGCCTGTTATTATATGATTTCTAAGCAGGAGAACACAATATACCATACTGGGCATAATTAATATTTTATTATTAATTTCTTGTTCAAGCAATCTGCTGTTCAACAAATAACTATACATAATTTACAAGGTATCTAAAGTATTTGACTGTAACATATTCTAATGTCTTAGCTAATGGCTCATGCACATTGGGAATAAATGGCATGTTATGTGAATCTCTTGGGACGTGGTGCTGATCTCTCTCTCTCTCTCTCGTTTTCACGAACGGCTGATTTTGCATATTCTCACTCGTATGTTTCTTTTGAGATAATCAACTGTACAGACATGTGAAACTGATTTTTTTTTATCTCGGGAGAATCGGGTGTTTCTTTAAATGAGAGCAGACAGGGTTGATCATTTCACTTTGGCCTCTTTCTTCCGCTCTTTAAATATTCTGCAACTTTTTTTAGTCTTTGTATACAAACACTTTGATCATTCTCCTCAATTTTTCAATTATACAAGAATTTCCTTTGCGGTATCAGATGGTGAAACTTAATCTGCTATTGTTTCTTGTCATTTAACGACACAAAAGGAACGAGGTAAATTCGCAAAAAAAATAAAAGCACAGATTATTACATTATATATTTACAAAACCCCCTTTGAAAAAAGTGTAAAGCAGACACGAGCTGCCCACAAATTGTGAAGACCTCTGGGTCAAGGAGAGCCGGGGGTTGGAAAATAGATTCCGACGTACTAAAAAAGCCTGTTAAGCAAGAATGCGGAGATGATTTATTTTACAATGCGGAGAGGGTCACCAGCGAGTCTCTGCTGTGTCAATACAGGGCTCGGTCTCAGGGCCATCTCCTTACACCTCTTTTGTAGGCACTGAAAAGGTAGACGCAAAAGTAGACAAAAGGCAGGGGAGCTCTATCAATACTCAGGGTGGAGATGAAGAAAGGAGAAAAAGAAAAAAGAAGCTGAGGTCTAAGGCCTGCAAACTCCACTTATCCATGTGCTAAGAGTGAATCTTGGGCTGTTATATTTGAAATATTATGCTAACATTTCAAATGATAAATAATATGAATTGATTAATATAACATTTTTTTAGATTAAATAAATGAACATATACTAGTTATTTAAATTAATGTTTTTTGTGTTTATGGCAATTTATTTATTTATTATCTATTTATTCATTTTAACATACGATGTGAAGAGACAGATAGATAGATAGACAGATAGACAGATAGACAGATAGACAGATAGATAGATAGATAGATAGATAGATAGATAGATAGATAGATAGATAGATAGATAGATGGTTAGTCATCCATACTGTATGTGCCTTGTTCACATTTGGATTTGAATTTCAAAAAGACAATTTAGAACATATTCGCCTCATCCCCAATTCATAACACTTATGTTTAGTTCTCCACTCTTCAGAAGAGCATCTAAATGGTAATAGCCATTCTGCAGGTAAATTTCCACCCGATCTTCCCACCGTCCTGCATACATATCCGTTTCTCTCTGTGACTCTGTGTCTGAACCGGCGGTGAGCTCTAATGTCAGAATGTTAAATGGAAGACCATGAGTTTAAAAACTTAAAGAGGCAGTGAAATATTGGGCAATGTGGTTGAGGGATGACTGGCTCTTTACTCCGGGTGTCAGTGTTTAATGGTGGGACTGGATGCATATAAGTTAGCCCAAGCATGAAGGGCAGTGGGATGCTCATGTGGAAAAAAAGAAAAAAAAGAGTCTCGCTTTCAATCCGCCACCCCCCTAACCTTCCTTTGGAGGGGTGGGGGTCCCATCAGAAACATCATGTCATTTCTCTCACTCACTCAGTCAGCCTTGAGATGCACTGCGGACTTACCTCAGTGTTGTACACTCCATATATCAGGAAGATGAAGAGACCCTGCAAAAGAAAAAAGAAAGAAGTTGTTAGGAATCTTTTCTTTTTTTTTTATTTGAGCTACTGAAATTAATTCTCTTGGTAAAGAACAGCATGAAAAGCATTTCTGAAACCAATCTGAACATTGTGGACTGATATGCGTAACCCTACTCAGAACTTCAGGCCAAGGTTACCGAAACTTTGTAGAAGCCTATTCTTCACTCGAAAGCAACCAAGCAAGAGGTTAATAAAGAAAAATCAGTGGCATTGGTAGTAAGGGAAAAAAATAAAATAAACAAAATAAAAAGAAAAAAAGATAAAATCATTACAAGTTAACAAAAATTCTGAAAGAAGCATGAAAAGGATGCCCTTGGATGTACAGAAAGGGGGCACAAAAATGGCAATTTTTCATTATTTCCATTATTGTGACTATTTAGTATAAGAACTGTGCATCTTTAGGTCTGGAGAGAAAAAGAAAGAACAACTGAACAGGTGAGGGTCAATTAAAAGTTTAGACATTCTAAGACCAGAAAAATCTGGTTCTTAAATGTACATGCTCAAAAAAATGTGAATGTCATAGTAAAAAGTTGCGTTTTGTGACACTTCAGATTCTTGTACCAACGAAAAGTACAAAAGGGTACAAAAAAAATATATATATATATCTAAATGTCATTATTTACTTACCCTCAAGACATTCCCTCAAATGATGACAGTATTTACATTATGGGTCTTTCGCACTGAATAGTTATAGGAACTCAGTTACAGGAACTAGCCACTATAATTTCTCCCCCAGGCCTTGTTCCTGGTTGCATTTGCATTGGCAGTAGGAACTCTGAAGCGGCCGACAGCAGCGCCTTTAAGCGGGGCATTTACAAACACTAAAAACCAACGGATGGAGGATGCCGCGATCGGTTGTGTGTCGTGGGTTTCGTGATAACAGTGATGGAATATAAATGCATAATTTATGTGACTGAAAGAGCAAAAAGTGGGGCTATGTGACAAAATCTCCAATGACAACTTTCAGTATTACATATCATCGAGGCAGAGAAAAGAACACAACCCTGCAGACAACAGGTAAATGCCGTTATCTGTTATAATGCTGTTTTCCATGTTCAGTAAGTAAATATGTTTACACTGCTTTTTAAAAATGCAAGGGTGCCAGTGTTTGACATGCATTTGACCAATCAACGTACACTTATGTCACTCAAAGTTCCTATAGTGCTGGGTTAGACCCTACTCTGAAGCAGGAGCTAATTTAGTTTTCTCCAAAAGGAGTTCCTAGAACTAAAATCGTTCCAAGTTCCTGCGGTGCAAATACGTCAAAATCTGAGTACTTCAGCCAAAAGTTCTAGGAACTATGAAAAGGTTCCTCCGGTGCGAAAGCCCCTATTTTTCTTGAATAATTCATTTAAAAATAAACCCTTATTAACAACATCATGTTATAATCATGAGTGAGTCAAACTTTCCACATATTTGTATATATTTATATACACATTTTGCTCTCTACACTTAATACAGTTGAAACCAGATATTTACATACACTTCAGAAAAAAACACAAACTTTTTTTTCTTTACTGTCATACATTAAATCAGAGTAAACTTTTTCTGTTTTAGATCAATAAATATTAACATATTTTTTGCATTTGTTAAATGTCAGAATCAAGCGAGGGAGAATTTTTATGTATTTTTCTTATCACTTTCATCAAAGTCAGAAGTATACATACACTAAGTTTATTGTGTCTTTAAAGAAAAAGAAAACTCCAGGGCTGCGTTCAGCCCCGACAAAACGTTGCCAAATGTTTTTTAAACGGAAACGGTGGCGCGTTGAACACCCTGTTCTGATGACGCAAGAGTTGCAACTATGGCAGCTGAGAAGGCTATTCTTTGTGTTCTTTTTGAATAATTTTCGGAGCCTGATGAAATCGGTATAAATACGTGTTTAATACTACAAAATACGCTCAATGTTACAGTCACTGCCCTTGCTGTCCAGAATAAAAGAGAACATCCCAATCGAGTGAAGGGATTTGTTGAAACTTCTATTATTGTTATGCAACATTTGACTTCCACTTCGTGATGAAAAGACAAACATTTCAGGTGAAGGATAATCCACTTCTTACCTCCGTGACTGTGTTGATCTATTTTTTTATTGTTTGTATTAGGCTTATCAATAGCTGATCACTGTTGTTGTGCTATATATATGATATTGTAATATTTACCAATTATTCTCCTCTGATTATAGAAAAGTTTATTAAAGTGTCACATCACAATAAAATAGCAAAATATATAAGTATAGTATTTTTATGTTACATTAATACCCACTGTGCGAGCTGTCTCTTTAATACCGCGCGGTTTATATACATCTTGCCACTGATTGGGCTGACATTTCTGACACACCCACCAAACAAGAGAAAACGTATCTCAAACCCGTTGCACACAGTTGCAGACCGTTTCCAGGAAACATGTCGTTCAACCCGGAAAACGTAGCAAACCGTTGCGCACCGGTTTGAGCTTGAACGTGCCCCAGATGATTCCATTCTGAGCTTAAGAAGCTTCTGATAGGTTAATTAATTCCATTTGAGTTAATTGGTGGCACACCTGTGGATGCATATAAAAGGCACACCTCAAACACAGAGCCTCTTTCTTTGACATCATGGGAAAATAAAGAGAAATCAACCAAGACATCAGGAAAAGAATTGTGGACCTCCACAAGTGTGGCTCATCCTTAGGTGCAATTTCCAGATGCCTGAAGGTCCCACGTTCATCCGTTCAGACAATAATACGCAAGTATAAAAAAACATGGGAATGTACAACCATCATACCGCTCAGGAAGGAGACGGATTCTGAGTCCCAGAGAGGACCGTTTTTTGGTGCGAAATGTGCGAATCAACCCCAGGACAACAGCAAAAGACCTTGTTAAGATGCTGGCTGAAACTGGTAAGACGGTGTCATTATCCACAGTAAAACGAGTCCTGTACCACCATGAGCTGAAAGGTTACTCTGGGAGGAGAAAGCCATTACTTCAAAACCACCATAAAAAAGCCAGACTACAGTTTGCAACTGCACATGGGGACAAAAATCTTAATTTCTAGAGACATGTCCTGTGGTCTGACGAAACAAAAATTTAACTGTTCGGCCATAATGATAAACGGTATATTTGGAGGAAAAAGGGCGAAGCTTTGAAGCCTCAGAACACCATCCCAACTGTGAAGTATGGGGGTGGTAGTATAATGTTGTGGGGCTGCTTTGCTGCAGAAGGGACTGGTGCACTTCACAAAATAAATGGCATCATGAGAAAAGAAAATTATGTGTATATATTGAAGCAACATCTGAAGACATCAGCCAGGAAGTTAAAGTTTTGGCACAAATGGGTCTTCCAAATGGACAATGACCCCAAGCATACCTCCAAATTAGTTACAAAGTGGCTTTAGGACAACAAAGTCAAGGTATTGGAGTGGCCATCACAAAGCCCTGATCTCAATCCCATAGAAAATGTGTGGGCGGCACTGAAAAGGCGAGTGCGAGCAAGAAGGCCTACAAACCTGACCCAGTTACACCAGTTCTGTCAAGAGGAGTGGGCCAAAATTCCAGCAAACTATTGTAGAAAGCTTGTGGAAGGATACCCAAAACGTTTGGCCCAAGTGAAACAGTTTCGGGGCAATTCTACCAAATACTAAGGAAGTGTATGTATACTTCTGACTTTGATGAAAGTGATAAAAAAAAAACATACAAATTCTTACTTGCTCGATTCTGACATTTAACAAATGCAAAAATTATGTTAATATTTATTGATCTAAAACAGAAAAAGTTTACTCTGATTTAATGTATGACAGTAAAGAAAAAAAGGTTTTGTGTTTTTTTTTAAGTGTATGTAAATATCTGGTTTCAACTGTATCTGTCTTTACTTAAAAAATGAAAGAAAGATGAAAGATAAACCATTTCACTTTAAAGTCCCCCTGTAGTAAATAATTGTATCCCTTAAAACTCATCTTTGATCACCAAAGTGACATACATAAACATTTTTTCCTGTGAAAAAAAATGTCTTCATGCCCTAAAATAGCCTGAATGTAACTCTACACCCTTGCTTCATTTAATATATGCGGATCTATGAATATGCTAATAAGCCCCACCTCCACTCATTCGCACGAGCTCAGAGATCCACTCGGTCAACTTATGGCACTTTTCCACCACATGCGACGGCTCGGTACGGCTCGGTGCGGAACGGTACAGCTCGCTTAAATAGTACCACCTCAGAGGAGGTTCCAAGCATGCCGTACCGATACTACATGTGACGTGTTAACACTGCAGATCACTGATTGGTCAGAGAGAATAGTCACTACCAGCATCATTGGATTTGAAACACGAGACACCAAACTAGCTAGATTTAACAGCCACCGGAGTATAATTTGTTTGCGAAACGACTTGCTTTAAACGACTGTCGCACGCAACTTGAAAAAATAAATGGCTGTATCGTGGTCAGTAGACGAGGTGACTCGTTGGTAGCCGAGGAGCGGATTCACGACAGTAGTGGCGGCGCAACTACAACGATCAGTCTATAATCCCACCCACTTTGAAGCGAAATCTACCCGATTTTTCATATCAACAGAAAAATATACTGAGATATATTCTCTGGAAACTTCCCTGCTTCAGAGCATAGTTAATGATATGCTAAAGCCCGCTGGCACAAGGTAGTTTGTAACGTCACAAACACCAGCGATTGCAAACAGCGTTTTTGAAACTGTCTTTAGATCACTGCAGCTTTAAACAAAAAATACCCAACAATAGTGTTGACTTATGAATTTGCACATGATTTGTCTTAAAGGGGGGATCTAATGCTATTTCATGCATTCTGAATTATTTACACTGTTAAAGAGTTGGATTCTCATGCTAAACATGGCCAAAGTTTCAAAAAACAAGCTGGACGTATAACGGAGTATTTCTGTGCCAGAAATACTCTTCAGATTGCTCACAAACTTCAGACTTTAATTTTTCGAGTTTGGATTCCTTGTACGGGCACTTCTCCCGGAAGAGCGTGTGTGCACACATCAAACAGAGCAAGAGAGCAAGAGCACGTCCATCAACGCACTTCGTTCGGCTTTACAGAAGTCGTCGGCAGCCATGAACAGGAGTTGCTCGAGAAAGATGTCACTTTGTTTTTAGACCACGAAATCAACAATGTCACCAAATGTTTTTGGTTGTGAGGGAAAGATAACCTTGCTTCCCAAAGAACCCAGTGTTAAGTGGAGCTCATGCAATAATTTGTTCTCATGCAATACATTGATGCGCTCTCGATATTTGTTATCAAAATAACCATAGAAACTGATAGTTGCAATCATTGGTTGAAATGAATGGAGAATATCTCGTGTTTTTCCGTGGCTGCTCGAGCCCTCAGGATCGGCGCTTATGAACAAGGCCCAGTTCTTCTATGCTGGATTTACAGATCGTTTGAAACTGAAAGATGGAGTGGTCACAGCGATAATGATCCTGGTCATGAGTCGGAACCGCAGGTGGTGAGTAAAACTGCTTCAAATGTCTGTTTTGTTGGCAATAGGCGCCTAAGTGCATATAATGTAAACAACACGAACGTAGTGAATTCATAAATTCATTATTCATTATTCACTATACGATATATTCTAGGGGTGGGAGAAAAAAAATTCAGAATCGATTCTGAGCATATAGTTTTTAATGCGCGATGACTCTGAATGTGCTTTAGAAACACCCGTATTCTGCTTGCTTCCAATTCCTCACACACATACACCACTAGAACCTTCCGCAAAATAATCATTCATAAAGTTCGGAAAGGTTGAAGCGAATTGCAAGGGATATTTGCGGGCTTCATTGCACAGGATGGCATGTGAGAGACGCGCGTGGTCTCACCCACCAGTATTTTCCTTACAAATGCTCTACGAAGTCATCATGTATGTCGCTTGGAATGCAGTGGACTTATATTAGGGATGCACCAATGCCATTTTTTAAAGACCAAGTACGAGTGCCGATATTCTTTTTCTAGTACTTGCAGATACCGATGCCTATACATTTATTAATATCTTTTTGTTTTTTTTGTGATGTGGCAGTTTTCCAAGCACAACACAGTGAGACTAATGAATGTAGGACAGCTTCTTTATTATTACTCCAATGAAAAAAGTAATAATTTTTGTGTGCTTTGTCACTTAAACTTAAAGAACAAATTTCAGTGTCCAATAACCTTCAAAGGGCATAATTACCAAAGTCATAAAAAAAAAAAAACATCAAGTCTTTTTTAACCTGCCTTTCAAAAAGTGCTAAACAAATATTACATAACAAATGTTTATAACATAATACTGTGAACCAATGTAAACACAACCTAGGGTGACCAGATGTCTCATGGTGGAATACGGGACGAGTGGGCAATATGACCATGATATGAGAAATTTTATA
>RJVU01053127.1:5722900-5740894 GCA_003731715.1 Anabarilius grahami
ATGCAGGGTGACACTACTTGAGGAACAAATGGAGCTGACCGGATGGAAGGATGGAGTGACATCAATGGTTTCTGAGAAAAAAACCATTGAACAATGTCCACAGCATCTGATTTTAGTAAGCAGTAATGAAAGGAAACAGTATCTATCTAGCTGACTAATTTATCCATGGAAAACACTTTTACGAAATGAGAAGCGTTTGAGCAGGACCAGCCCTTTGCTGTTCAGGGTTGGAACCAATTTCTCAATTTAGGGAATAGCGCGGGCGACTTTGATGACGACATGAGGGGTATCAGGTGTGTGTGTGTGGTTTGCTGGTGATTTTACGAAGGAGTTGAAGGCTAGGTTGGGGTTACGCTCAGGGCAATCTTAAACAGGCTTGCTCACTTGGTGCGACACACATGCACAGAAACGCACAATTACACCAGCAAACCAGATGACTGTCAACATCTGCTTTGGGTGAAAGGACTCTTGTGTGTGTGTAAGCAGCCATTACAACTCTGGACTATATTCAAACCACAAAATAACATTAAGGGAAAAAGATCAGGAATTTTATATAAATTATAATTTGTATGTTTTATATAGATTTACATAAAAAAAGAGAAAGAAATAATAAATGTATAAATAAGANAAGAGTGTATACAGTGAAATCAATTATTTAAATCAGTATTCACAGTATATTAATTATTTGTGAAAAGTAACTTTATTTATCAAAAAATGTATTTCACTGTATAACACACTTATATGGCATGTAATAATTATATCTAAAAAAATTTCAAAAAAAGTAAATAAATTATATAATAAGCATTGTGTGTGTATATTAATATAATGTATATATTATAAAAATATTAATATTATGTGAAAAGTAAAGTATGAATGATTAAATACTGTATACACATATGGTGTATGCAATAATTATATATAAAATTAAAAAAATACATACAAGTAAATAAATATAAATAAACTGTGCGTACATATCTAATTAAACTATCTGTATAATTATGTACATGGGTCAATGACATGACGGCTCATTTTTTTGTCCAAAGGCCTTAATAATAATAAAAAACTAAGATATGACATCCAAAGTATGTAAGGTAGTACAACTTTTATTGAATCCAAAAAGTTAATTATATTTTGCTACATATAAAGGTATTTTAAAGATTTTGAAGTGTCAAAAGGTCATTCGGTTTAACCGTCCAAAGGCCAATACAGCCATTTCATTTGTGATAAAAATATCTTAAAATGTAATAAATGTATATATTTTTTATTCTGGCATGATTTTATAACATCATATATCAACATAGTGCGAAATGGTATTAAAATTATGTGTTGAAGTCATTGCTTTGTTATGAGAAAGAATGTCTGGAAAAATTTATTTCATTGATATCATTCGGAGTAACCAATATAAAGGGACCATTTTGGATCAAGTCATGCGGTCAATATCATGTGACAGGATGTGACATCATTCAGACACCTGCAAAGGACCACATGGTCATGAAGCAAAGTAACTTATTCTCTCTTAACTATTTAAAAAAATAATGTTTTCACTTGCTCATACGCATGTCCCGAAACATCAGGTCATTCAGTACAAGTGCTATAAAACATGGACAATGTTGTAATATTTTAAAAACTTGTACTAAATATAAAATTTTTGATTGTCCTTTTGCTAGCTAGCTAGCTAGATATCAGCCTGTTTGCATTGTTTGAAAATATCAACATTCAGTATAACCAAACATTTTGGTTTAACCGAATGACTTTTTTGATGACAAATTTTGTCCATCCAAAAAAAAAAAAGACAACAAAAGCAGTGTTAATTGATTATAAAAACCACATAATCTCATATAATAAAACTTCAAAATTGATTATATTGCCATTGTTTTTTAACACTTTTAAAACCTTAAAATTTTTTTCTTTTTATATAATTTTACGTATAAAAATATAAAACATTGTATGTATTGTATGTAATCATTGTATGTTATCATGGTGCACATAATTGTGACGGCAGCTGATAACATTTTAGTAAATTCTTTCCAAGGTCAGCAAACGTACATCATTAATGTCGTGCTTCAACAAATAAAGAATGACTATTCTGTAGCTAATGGAATATCAAATGTTCTGGACACCCATTCTGACTTTAATCTTGGTAAGATTACACACAGCAAACCCACAGAAATGTCTCTTCTTGTCAAACTAAAGTTGACGTATCAATCTGGGTAGAGTCAAAGGATCCAGGCTCTCTATTTGTGTCAGGCAGAACCTCCTGCATGTGGCAATAATTACAGAAATAGGAGACAGAAAAGCTCTGGAAGAAAAGAAATCAGAGCACGAGAGAAAAAGACAGTTTTCACACTTTTTTTAAGAGACCTACTAATGTCTCTGACGCCCCCCAGAAAAACAGTTTAATTAAGTTGTATACACAACGTTTACTTTAAGTGCCAGTGGTCTTTTAAAAAAGGGCCAAATGTCAGCTTTGGGTTTTGACGCTGATGTACTGCAGAACCGGATCAAATTCAGAGACGTGTTCATCTGTGTGGTGGGAATGTCAGAGAGGGTTCAAAACGAGGCCCAGCTGTGAAACACTGAGCGTGGCTGTTTTCCTTCATGAGAACGTGAACGATAGGTTGAAAACCTTGTAGACTTCCAAATGTTAGCCCTTATGAATCAGGGTAAAATTATGTACAATTTTTCATTGATAAAATTGTCTACTTCAGACTAGCACTGATGTTTTAAAGTTGTATAACATGTTATAGCTTTTTGTATGTAAATGCCATTAAAGGGTTAGTTCACCCAAAAATGAAAAATATCCCATGATTTACTCACCCTCAAGCCATCCAAGGTGTACGAATATGACTATCTTCATTTATGATGGATGGATGGATGTACTTTTTTTTTGGGCTTCAAAATCTCATACCCTCTTCACTACTATTATAAAGCTGGGAAGGGCAAGAATATTATTTAATATAACTTCAATTGTGTTTGTCTGAAAGAAGATATCTAGGATATATACACCAAGGATGGCTTGAGGGTGAGTAAATCATGGGATAATTTTCATTTTTTGGGTGAACTATCCCTTTAAAGTTACAATGCCAAATAAAAACAATGTGAACTTGTACTTGATTTGAGGCAGATTTGATTTCACCCCTGGACTTTTTGACAAATTAAATAGCGGGTTAGAATTTCTAAAACTTGCCCTTTAAAATTATACCAGTCAATGACAAAATAATTTTATCCGATCTATCATCACACAGCCAAACTTATTTCATATGCCTGCACAGGGTGGTCTGACTCGCAGTTGATATAAAGAAAACTAACGCACTGCCAGTCAGCTCTGAAAGTCCAGAAAGGTCCTGGAACGAGGCAGGACGGGGCAAGCGGGTTCTGAAAGAGAGTGAGGGAGTGAGAAAAGGTTAAATAAAATGATATTTTTTGCCAGTGCTTGTCTGTGAAAAAGTTGCCACTATGATGGTAAAGTGTTCCAGGTTAGCAAAAATAAATAAATAAATAAATAAATAAATAAAATGTTTAAAAATCGTAATGCTAGTGGATATGAACAGGGAGAGTAGAAGTCAATAGAGGATATTGCATGAGGTGTCTGAATAAACCGATTTTGTCTGGAATTGGTGTATCACATAAAACATCCTCCTTTGATGTTGCCATGTGGTTCCTAGAGTCTTCTGATTTTTTTTAACAATGCAGTCAAACAGTGTTAATTTCGTTGACTAAATATTTTCGTCATTATTTTCGTCACGAATATATTTTTGCTGACGAAAACGAAACGAAAACTAAAAAAGAAGTCACTGATGAAGACTAAAACTATGACTAAATTGATTGACATTATCGTCAACGAATAAAGGATGAGACGAAAATAGACTGTGACGAAAATCCAATCAGCAGACGGGAGAGATGCGAGGAATGAACAAAAGAACCAATCGGCAAAACGGAACAGGCGAGACTGCATGAGAAGAGAACCAATCAGAGCCTGACTTATTGAGACGTGAAGCGAAGGTATTCAGTCTTTGACTGAGCTCGCGCAAAGACTATAGAATAACACAAGACGTGTCACTCGTATTGTTTTGAATGGGAGAAAGTGTAACGCGCAATATGGCGGAATAAGTCCCGCCTTCTAAATAAGAGCCAATCGCTGACTGGTAAAGTCATCGCGTCACTGCAACGGCCGTTAGATGTTGCTGCATAAAAGCTTTTGAATTGAAATAAAGACACAGTTGTGTTGAAATAAAGTTAAATTTGTGTTTTATATATTTTGGTTAAGTTTGTTTCCTATACCAGCGGTAAAAAATTGTCTAGTAAATCTGTTATTGATTTTAGTCTTATTTTAGTCGACTAAAATACCAAGCAATTTTAGTCGACTAAAATAAGACTAAAATTAAAACAAATCAGATGACTAAAACTTGACTAAAACTAAAAAGAATTATAGTCAAAAGACTAAGACTAAAACTAAATTAAAATTTCTTGTCAAAATTAACACTGCAGTCAAATTTTGCAAGCAAAAAAGTCTTATTGTCAAATGATGTATGAAGCACAGCTCACAGAGAAGTCACTTTTTTGTTGGTCAACATATAAACCGTTGTGAAATCTGTGTCCTGTTGAAATCCTTCATACTTGAGCGGAATTCCAGATCTTGTGAATTCCAATAGAAATGACCAGATTTTACATGTAAAAATGCGCCAACCAATGATAAATGCGGCCACACCTTTACTACACTCTTACATCGTGTCTACACTGGATGAGAGCGCTGACAATAGAACCCATTATAATCATTGATATTATCAACACTGGATGTGGCGCGGCCGCCAAATTCCCAACAGTAAACGGATTCCCCGTTCTATTTCTGGCGTAGTCCAAGTGCTTTGCAACGGTCGGTTTGTCGCGTTCAGTGTAGACAACTTTTAGCTGTTGCGGCGCGATGCAACGCGAAAAAAGTCGCGTCTGGTGTAGACACGGTGTTAGAAGGAAGGGTTCTATATAGGGTTCTGTCAGGCAATTCATATACAGTATAGCACCTTTTAGGGGTTCCAATCATGAGGTCATTTTATGGATTTAGTTTTCATTAATTCATTCTGTTTTAATTAATTTTTTATTTTGATTAAATTTTATGAATTAAACAGCTTGTAAACACATTCTATCACTAGAAAATTTTTTTAATAAATGATTGCATAAAACTTTCAACTTTACCGGGTTATGACATTTGCCCTTATATAGAGCCTTTTTTGGCATAAAGGGTCCTTCAAAACATATGGTTACAAATTAATTTATTTAAATGTTCAATTTTATCATAAAAAAGGTGGTATAATCAAATAAATTCCTTAAATTGTGATACTTAAAAATTTACTGACATTTTAATCATAACTTTAACCTTTAAACCATTCGATTACGATAATTCCAATTCCATCAGTTAATTCCATTTTATTGTTCCACTTTTTCTACATCTTTTTTCCACCATTCTTGCATCCACCAGGTGAAAAATCAGATTGCATATAAAAGTGAAAAGTAATTTGAGATATCATTCATGTCTACAGCACAAACCAACATTTACCATTATCCAGCCTTTTTTTTTAATGCGAAATCCAGTCATTTCATTAGCAATCCACGCAATTGAGAATTCACACACAGATTCCGCAACAGGTTCAACTTAGTCACAAAGATTTGCTTCTTTGACCAACGGAAAGCTGCTTAGTCTGAAAGTGACTTCTGAGTGAGCTGCACTTCATACATCACTACACTAGACAACAGACTTTTTTGCTAATAAACTTCTGCCGAAATTTCGCTAATGTGGCCGCACCTTCTTCCAAAATGTGAGCGAAGGGGAGAGAGCAATGTAGCGAGGCAGAATGAGTGTACAAAGGCCCTCTTGGGGCAGGGAGGAGCTGAAAACAAGAAGGAGAGTGTTGGAGGGATACCCACAGGCCACCCAGCAGCGAACAGACGAGGTAGAGAACGGCAGAGGGAGTGCGAGGCAGTCAGGGGAGGCGGGGAGAGTTATTAACTTAGCCCTGAAAGCCCTTCTTAATATAGGGTCCAGCGGTGATAGCTAACAGAGCCTGGCAGAGGTGACAGCTCTTGGACCTGCTTGAGGAAATCCAATTGAGAAGCAGCCAAGAGGAACAACAAGCGCAAAACAGATGTTCCCTGCTATCGCAGAGCGCAACCGTGTATACAGCAGAAACACTCTCTCTGCTCTCAAATTGGACGCAGAAAAAAATAACAATCGGGATCATTATAACATCCACATTTCTGTGCCTACCCAGCTGCCTTTAACAAAGTCGAATGACACGTTTAATGTCTCGTTATACACTGAATGGATCTTCAGATGCATTCGAAGGTTAGTCATCACAAGAGCACATATTCAGTCTTGTGTAAGGTGGAAAAATATGATAATAGAAAATAAATTATTATGGTATTTTGCCATTTCAGAGGACAGTTTTCTAAGCAAATCCTCAAAGGCCAAACTAGTCATATTCTCTATGCCAGAATGATGGAGGAATTTCAAACCTGTAATGGAAAAAAAGAAATAAAAAAATCTCATTGTATTGCATAGACAGCTTTATAAATGAGCTTTCCTATAAGGTGTTTGTCATATTTCAATGTTGACAAGATCAGTTAATTTTACTGAAATGATTCACTTGATTCAGATTCAACAAAATTTGACAACTGCATAGTATTTTAGTTTTTTTTTTTTAACATCACAATTTTTCTTTGACAGATATTGAGTTATGTACAGCATTTCAGAATATTTTCTGGTTTTATAGGTTGTATTTACTGCAAAAGTATTTGTTCAAGTTTAATACGGTAACTAAACGTGAGATCAAGAATCAAGAGATCACCTTTTTTCAGAATAAATAATAATTTGTAATAATTATATAACTTACAATTAGTTTCATATAATAAAATATGTAAATATGTATAACTATGTAAATTAAATTTAAATTATTATAATAAACAGCCTAATTAAATATAAATTGTATAACAAATTATTCAACTTGGATATCATGCATTGTATTATTTAAAAAAAAATAGCTTAAATAAGTAGCTTGACTTTGGCTTCCCTTTAAATAATTTAAATAAATGCTGCGGTATATCTACTGTACTGATCTTAATCTAAAGGTTTTCACATACTAAAATTTTTTTTAAATCTTTTTCTTTTTT
Source organism: Anabarilius grahami (assembly GCA_003731715.1). Taxonomy (NCBI): domain Eukaryota; kingdom Metazoa; phylum Chordata; class Actinopteri; order Cypriniformes; family Xenocyprididae; genus Anabarilius; species Anabarilius grahami. The sequence goes on from RJVU01053127.1 coordinate 5,730,062, forward strand.
CTAAATTCTCATATAGAATTTAACATCAAATATTAACATGTTTTATGCATTCAAGACAAAAAGAAAAAAAAAGGAAAGGCTGGACACTAAGAAACCAAAGTAACTAAACACCAAAAGCTCATGGCACACATGTGTGAGAGTAAATGGAGAAAGAGTGAATGGTAAACAAATTCGCTTTTAAACAAGACAATTTCACATTGCATGCTTCGAAGGGCCAAGTCAAACATCCTTGCAGAAAATTGATACAAACTCTTAACACATGGGTCAAGCCACACTCTTTGAACTTGAGGAGAAAAGGAGCCAAAAAAATGTTTAATTAAAAATACTTAGGTATCCAACAGACATTTCTGAGTGCCCCCACTGTCAGAACGCATGAGACCGCCCTGCCAATCTCAGTCAAATTCCAATTACATACTTTCCACAGAAAGCAAGAAAAATGTCAGGCTTCAAACAGCTAAGACGGAACAGCTGGGACAGGGAACCCAGAGCTCTCAGCCACAAGCAGAAAATCTACTGTTTAAAAACACTGCAGCTCACTTCTGTGTTCAATATCACGCACCTGCACTTATGCATTTAGGCATAATTTGATGTACTGTAAATAAGGTTATTTGAAGTTAAATATTATTGCAGTTTTTTTTTAAATAACAGATTTTATATTGCGACATAGCAATAAAGATTTGATTTATAAGAAAATCAAGCCTCTTGCACAATAAAAACCACATCTTGAACAGAGACTGTTTGGAAAGGGGGTGTCTGGGAGTCGTCTTGTTTTCTTCTTCAGATTTGAGTGGGCTGGGGGTTAATGGCATGTGCCCGAGTCGTGCCACATGCGGTTAAGACACTTTACACCAAGAGCATCAATCCTTATAACTCGGTGCGAACGTCACATGCGTTTAGGGTTGACCACGGCTCACGGCAGTCCTAAGTGAAAACGAATGGTAGTTCATCGACATGAGCACTTCATTCGTCTTCGTTTTCCAGTCTCTTTGTCTATTTCAGAGTCTGCGTTTTTAGACTTTGTCTCTTTGCCGTTGTGTGAAACAGTCTTCGCACTGTCTGATCATTTTAGCTAAACATCCTTCCCACAAGGATATTATAACATTACATTTACATGTCAATGACGTGTAAATGTAATGGATCTATTAAATGATTTAAAAATACATAAAAAATGCAATCTATGCAATCGATATTATATTTATATAATCATGTGAATATACATAATCTATAATGATCATGAATTTATTTTATTTTATAATTTGTATGGAAATTAAATTTAAGAAAAATTATGTGGTATAACTCAAAACCAAAACCAGAAGCAAAACCCAAAACAAAACCCAAATCAAAATAAAACAAATACAAAAATGCATTAAAAATACAATTAAAAGGCTGAAATCCTTTAAAAAACATAAGTGGTTTGGCATAATCTTTTATTATAATTTATTTTGATTTTATTTTTTAGCTACTTTTAGATAATATTTAAAAAGAATTTTCTGGTGAATCAAATTCAGTGTGGTGTAACCAACATGCAGAAAGCCATTTTATTGTCATGTGAAAATAAAAACCATAAAACAGGAAATTATATTACAGAGACGATCCCGTAGACCCTCATGACTGTGTCAAGGTCATTTTTAAGAAAAACCAAGGTTAATTTGGGTCAAGCAAAATAACCTTCAAGAAAGCTTCACAACATTCATGATTAAAGAATTCATGATAAAAAAGGAAGAATTTTTATTAATTTTTATTTTTTTTGCTTGATGCCACTTAACATTTTTGAGTCATTAAATCTAAAAATAATAAAAAAAATGCTGTAACTGACAAGAAAATAAAGATAGCATTCCTACAAACTTAGCACTTGCATTTTGATTTCGATAAAAAAAAAAAAATCTCAATCTCATCCCTTCTTTTGTCATTGACCCCTACACAAACTTAAATTGGAGTGTTTGTGGTATAATTGAGCAAGAGGTGAAAAGCCTTAAAATTGACTACCATAAAATTCGAAACTGCCAGCGAACCAAACTCAACCACTTGCCTTTTTTCAAGTGCTAATGAGTCCAGTTGAGACTTGAGAGTTTTGACGTACTTCAAGCATTAAGGTGGTTTTCGGCCTGAACTGAGCCCAACTCAAAGGCAGATGATTGGCACATGCTTTGACTTAATGACGATAATTACTTAGAAAAACAAAGCAGGAGACCACATCTGCACAGTGTAAAAAGCCCAACTCCGCAGCCGAGAGCCGAGCTGTCAGCGGCCCTGTGCATTTTCCCACCTAGGGTGGGTAACTCTTAACAAAACCCACCAAAGTGACAAGAACCAGATTAATACGAATCAACATATCCTCGTAAACAATCGTTAGGGGCCAGGCAGCGGGGGAAATGTCACATGACGACAGTCCCGCCACACAGGAAGGGCAAAAGGGCTGTATCATGAACTACATATTGATCATTAGAAAAATATCAAACTAGAAAAAATATATTTGGGGTTCCTCTTGTCTGAATAAATAAATCTTAACACAGATTTTTGTTTGGTTTGTTATTTATTTGAACAGAATGTGCATGTACGACTTCAGTCGCAAAATTTTAAGACAAACCAACGATTAAAATGCTTCATTCTAGTCAACAACAAGCATGCCCCACAATTAGGATTTCTTTCAGATGAAATAATGATTTAAAAAGAGCACAGGCATGAATAATACATACCGTGTTTATTTTGGATTTCATTTTTATGCAGAAAACGAATTACTCACTGGTAAATTGGCATCAGCGTTTGACAGACTTTATGGAAAAAAAAAGGAAGAGCTTTTCTCTTGCCCACACTGACCCAGTTCTTGTTAATTATCTGCAAAGTATACATCAAAGCTCACCAAACAGTCCGCAGCACTCAGATTAAAACAGATTTAAAAGATATCCCTGCAAACCGCCCATCTTATAAACCTATATCAGCTGAAATTATAAATGAAGTGGCCATTGTTACATTGTTGTCGGAGTGGTTTCTGACGCCAGAGGTTAAACATGTGAGGGCCGTGCTGTTGTAAGAGGGGTTGCGAGGTCGTCCCCAGCGGGTCATGTGATCCTCAATCTCCTGTCAGGGTAACCGAGTGATTTGCTTTCCTATGACACAAACTATTACTACACAGAGCTGGCAGGTAATTATAAAGCAAATAAATGCGGGTGGGTGCCAAACGTGTCAGGCTCTTTTGGTGGTACATGCGAGCCATGGAATTCCCTTTCCTCTCAACAGGAAACATGTTATTCACAACGATTATTTGTTGCTTTTTGGCCAGATTCCAGCTTCAAACTGCCATTTTTCTATATGCGGTAGGGCCGAATCTCACACTTAGCGGCATAAACCATATACATATACATATGTATGTATGTATGTATATGAATTAATTGCTTGTAGATGTGTTTTTCCCCCAAAAAATATTCATCCTACATTAAGGTGTCTAAAAATGGGTCTGCAAAAAGTTGTTCGCCAATGTAATATAGTTATTAAATATAATATAAATTGTATTTTNTATATATATATATATATATAAAAAATAACCTTTAAAGGATTAGTTCACTTCTGAATGAAAATTTCCTGATAATTTAGCCCCATGTCATCCAAGATGTTCGTGTCTTTCTTTCTTCAGTTAAAAAAAATTTACGTTTTTGAGGAAAACATTCCAGGATTTTTCTCCATATAGTGGACTTCAGTGGGGTTCACCGGGTGGAAGGTCCAAATTGCAGTTTCATTGCAGCTTCAAAGGGCTCTATGTGATCCCAGACGACGAATAAGGGTCTTATCTTGCGAAACGATTGGTCATTTTCTAAAAAAAAAAAAATCTTGATACTTTTTAACCACAAATGCTTGTCTTGCGCTAGCTCTGCAATCCGCACACATGACGTAATCACATTACAAAGGTCATGCGTGACGTAGGTGGAAGTACCGATCCAGTGTCTACAAAGCGAATGTGCAAAGATTAAGCCAAACGGCCCCCCAAAAAAGGTAAAACAATGATATTGGATGATTTTGAAGTTGGAGGAGAAAATTAGATGTTAGTTTTCCGCCCTACCGCGATACTTCCGCATATGACCTTTCAACATAATGTGTGGCGCATCGCAGAGAAGTGCAAGACAAGCATTTGTGGTTAAAAAGTATATAAATTTGTATAAAAAAAAAAAAAAAGACAGATCGTTTCGCTAGATAAGGCCCTTATTCCTCATCTGGGATCACGCAGAGCCCTTTGAAGCTGCACTGAAACTGCAATTTGGACCGTCAACCCGTTGAACCCCAATGAAATCCACTATATGGAGACAAATCCTGGAATGTTTTCCTCAAAAACCTTAATTTCTTTTCGACTGTAGAAAGAAAGACATAAACATCTTGGATGACATGGGGGTGAGTAAATTATCAGGAAATTTTCATTCAGTGAACTAATCCTTTAAACAGTATAAAAATATACTATATAACTTTAACCAAAGTAAAAAAATAAAATACATTTCACTGTGAAAGTGTATGACTACATCTACAGTACATTAGTACTACAGTAATGACTATTTTAATGGCTTTGTATTTTAGCATGATCAGGTATGATATTGATATGTGAATGCATACTATATGTTATTCTTGGAAAGCCTTAAGACGGAAGATAGACAGATAGATAGACAAAGAGAGACAGACAGACAGACAGACAGACGTAACAATGTTCAAGTTCAGGGAAGAAGGAGTCAGACGTTAAATGTAAATTTAATTGTAAACATACACAACAAAACGAAAGGAGCGGCAGTGGTCGATTGCGGCATATAAGTATAATAAAAACAGAAAATGTAAAATGTCCCAGGCTCTCGGCCCCTCCCTGCCTCATAACACAGTAACATTAATAGAACTTTAATACATTAGCTAGCCCATGAATTTGATTTCTGCCTGAGTCCGATGCACTGCTTTCCATCAGTTGTGGAGGTGAAGACGACAACTCCCATGATTCCACGTTCGTTCACGACGTCATCAAGCTACGCCTTTGTTATCATTTTGAAAAAGTGACCTCTAGCGTCGAAACTTACATACTGTGCCTTTAACAAATGTAAAAGCTTTGTGTTTCTACTTGTTGTGACTCAATCAGCAGGATATTTGTGATCATCAGTAGAGGGTTGAATCTTTAACAGACATTTTTCATTGTTTTCCGTCTTAAACAATTCAACTTGAAAAACATTTCCCTGACCAGGGGTTTTGGGACCGGGTGACCATGGAGGCCAGAGGGAGTGAGAGACGAGCTGGACACCTGTCTTGACTGAGGGATTCCTGTCCTGTTTTTGTCTGTTACAAAGAGTTTTTAAAATTAGTCACTCATCTCTTTGTGAGAAGTTTGTGGCTCTCTCCAAGGTTGCCCCCTGTGGACCTCAACTTGCATCCATGTCAAAATAATTTCCCAAAACACTTCGTTAAAGAGTTCAGGAGGTGTTTGTGTGACTCTGCTGAAACAAGTGTATGGACATGGATGCTAATGCGTTTCATTTCACATTAATATTTCTATTTTATTCTTGTCTTGCGCTGCGAACCTTTAGGAGAGAAAAAAAACAGTGGAAAATGTCTGTAATTTGATTTCTTTATTTATGTTTATGTAATAAAATACTTTCAAAGTACCAACAGAAAAAAATTATATGTAAAAAAAATTTTGCTTAATATTTAAGTTACTTAACTAAGTAGACAATAAAAAATGTGTAAAAAATTAACTCTTCGGTTGTAGGATTCACCTTACTGCAACACCCAAAAAACTTGTCCTGAGTTTGTGACCCCAAACCCCCTTTAAACTCTCTATCCTCAAAGTTATTGATAGAGGGAAATTATGAGCGTATAATGCTATGGACAAAGCAGGGTGGAGGGCCTATTATATACCGGTAATGGATAGCACTGAGTTTTTGAATGACATTGCACTGAGATTGGATGACAGAGGGACTTGCGATTTATGACCAAATGAAGCACCTCCACTTCCCCCTCCCCACCCCGTCCTCACCGAAAGCCATTTATTTTCAGCATGATAGAGAAGCACGTGGTGGTATTTATGGTTCAGGAGTTTGTAAATAAGACAAAATTAATGAGAAAATTAAGTAAGTTTTGGAGACGGGCTAATGTTGCTTTCACACTGCAGTATTATACATTAAACTATGTGTAGCCCTCTAAAATTCCCAAATTGTCATCAGTAAGAACACTTAAATGAAATGATGTTAAGTTATTAACTTTATTTTACCCATGTATCAATTCTGGTAACTGTAGAAACAATATCTAAAGAGTTCACAATACCATATGTTGTAGAAACGTTACACCAATGTTATTTAACATTTCTTCAAAAGGAAAACGGCAGATAAAAACACTTCTCGACATCATAATACATTTCAACCCTCTTAAGAATAATATCAAAACAATTTGTACCACATTTTCTGGAAATTCTCCTCAATGAAAGTGTCTCTACGCCATTCCTATGGGATGCTCTATTAAAGCTAATATATAAAAATTATATTAAAGCTAGAGGAGTGAATAACTGCTACACTTTTTACAAAATATGCAAATGAAGCTATTTCATGCTCAGCGCTAAATAAATAAGAATGATTTGTTTGTCATGTTTCCCTCACTCAAAACAACAGGAAGTGTGGCCAATGAAAAGAGCTTGTCAACATTATTCCTTTTATTGATTTAACAATAAAGTCCTGTGGCTTAAGTTATGTTGTTATTGCTGCCTATTGAAAATACAATGAAACATGGAAGGGGGGGGAAACACAACAGGAATTTCACATAAGGCCATCTAGGACTCTCTGGATAAAGTGCGGCTGTTATATTCTTCAAATTTTCAAGGGCGTTGCTTAGAAAGCAACCATGCCAATGAAATTATGAATATATCCTCAATCAAAGCAACTTCAGATGGTAAAATGTTTCATTCACCGCCCCATGCGGTCTGCATTCATATGAGTGTGCGCCGTCTCTGCTTCCTTTTAAAACCATGGGCCATACCGAAGTATTTAAGAGCTTACAACATCTATATGAAGCACTTAAACACAAGGTCTGCGGCATCGAACGACTCAAGCACTCTGGATACAGTGGCGGTACGTTCTCAACGCACGTCAAAACAAACAAATTATGTGGCATAAAAACGTTAATTGTCGAGAAGTGAGGGAAGCACTGTCAATGACTTCATAAAACTTCATATGAAGTTTGTCATTTCATTGCTGCTGGAGTGGTTGGTTTTTCTAACAAGGTTGAATTTACAATGCAGTTGGGTAAAACGCACAGTTTTATTGTCATTGTTCGCAGCTCTAGAGACCCAAGCCGCTTTCACAGAAAAAAAAGGAGCCGTGGGCAAAACAAAGGGTGGAATTTAGATAGAGAAAACAGTTCAATCAGTTTGGTCTTTAACACATGGGAGTTATATTTTCACCTGCCACATTTGAAAAGGAAGAGGCTGGCAAAATATACAAGCGGTGAAACGATCACACAGAGGCCTGCGGTGATTTCCTGTGGATTCTGCATCTCCCCAAAAAAATCTCTGACTCATTTTCTGTTTGGACTGATATGGAGCCAAAATATGTAGTGACATACATAATTTACATATTTGTGCCGATTTTATTTTCACTAAAAAAACTAAAGGTATATTTTTATATACCTACAAAAAGTGTTTAAAAAATAAAAATATATATATATATATTTAGGCTAAATATACAAAAAAATGTAAATCAGTAAAGAAATGTATACTTTTATTCAGCAAGGGTGCATTAAATTAATAAAAACGGACAGTAAAGACATTTTATGTCACAAAAGATTCTGAAAAAAAAAACAAAACTGAATCATAGTTTTCACAAAAATATAAAGCGGCACAACTGTTTTTAACACTGATAACATTAAAAAATGCTTCTTGAGCACCTAATCAGTATATTAGCATGATTTCTGAAGGATCATGTGACACTGAAGACTGGATCAATGACGCTGAAAATTCAGGAATAAATTACACTTCAAAATACATTCAAATAAATAATTTTAAATTGTAATAACATTTCGACATTATTACTGTTTGACTATATTTTTGTTTAAACGCAGCTTTTGTGAAATTGACCAACCCCAAACTTTTGAATGTTGTGTTGCAACTGATCAGTTTTACAGATGATTTATATTTTAAAGTGTTTCCCCATCAAAAATAATTATAGTATAGAATACATATATCCGTTTTAAACTCATTCAACATTGTAAAAGAAGTCTGACCAGATTCATGTAAAATCAAACTTATACCATCTGTCTTCAGTGTTTCCCACAGGATTTTGTGAGACTGTGGTGGGTGGACATCGGTCCCTCTAGGGGGGTCAGAGGAAATTTTGTACATTGTAAATTTAAATGCATAAATCTGGTGCATTCTGAGAGCAAAAGGAAGTGACTAGATCAATCAAGAAATTTGTTATCTTGTTAACAATTTTGTGCTCTAATAGTAATTTATTTATTGGTGATGGTAGGGCACATTAATCACGTACACAACATATAGTAGGCTAAATGATAGTTCATAAGTGTTCAAACATGTAGAGTGTACATTTAAACCATTAAAAATATGTAGCAAAAGAGGTTAACTTTGTTGAATTAATATATGTTTAGAATAATTAGTGGGGGCCTGTATCTATGCATCTGTATTTGTGGAACTAATGGTCACTCTTTGATTTGTTAAACACAATCCAGAATACACTAAACACACTACTTCATTATAGTGAAAAATAGCAAATGAATAAAAATATATAATCATAAGCTGACAAATAAATAAACAAAAAAACAATCTAGGTGTATATCTGCATCTAACAGTTTATTGATCATATGTTTCTTCTCACTTTTAAATTCCAGTTATTAGGCGTGTGACGCCAATTCATAGTCCTCCTTGTGTTGTGCGATCTAGCAGACACCCTGTAGCCAATATGATGACATCGTTTAGAAACGTCATTAAACTCCAGCAAGATAAAGTCATTTTATGCAAATCCACAGCCCTTTATCTACATATCAAGTATTATAATAGGAATCATATTGGAGAGTTTTACCGTGCTGACTGTCATTACTGAACACGACGTGCTGTTTGAGTCCTGAACAGAGAATGATTGACAGCTTCAGCGGAGGACAGACGTGTTTCCGTGAACTTATATTTAACGATGTACATATTCTTCTGTCCCTTACATGAAGTTATGGAATAGCTTCAGATGACTTTAAATGTAGTGCACGAAAACTTAATTGGTGCTAGTCTATTTCTTTTGCTCTATGACTCCCACTTTTGCCGTATAAAAGAGCGCCATTATCAGACGGTTATTTAAATCACGACAGGCCTAATTTCCGTTTAATTTTGAGACTGTGGCGGGACAAATTAGAATGTGGTGGGCTGCCACAGTCTAGTTAATGTATGGGAAACACGGAGTTTAATGATACCACAGTTTCCAGGACACAAATAATCAGTTTAATCACTAGAAACTGACTTAAATGCTACATTACTGGCACCTTCTACATCTACACTGCATCATGTACGCTTGTATGTAAAAATACACAATGTTTGAATCAGGTAAACTAAAGTTAGAACTTCACTTTTGAAACTTTTAAAACACAATAGATTAAGAAAACCTTGGGAAAAATCCATAAATACTCTAGGACAGCAGCCTGCTTGAGAGGAATCCATATGGAAATACTATGGAATCCATATGAAAATACTATCTATTTATTTAGTCATTACTAAAGTATGATTACAATATAAATACTTCCAAGGAAAACAAAATTAAACATCTACAACAATTTTACCGTAGGACACACAAGTTTAGGTTCTTACAGAGCCTCAGCGGAGATGTAAAGACACTCGCATCGCATCTCAAATTGAGTTTTACTTCCTTTTAATGTGAAACTTCTCCTGTGGCATAAGATGTAGACAAACAAACAACAGCTGAGAAAATAAAAACAAGTAAACCAACTAAACTGTGACTTTGTTTCAGAAAGCCCTACATCAATTATCACTGTGTTGAGACATTTTTTAATTAGTGCGGAAAATGAACTATTTATAGTGCGGTTTAATGATGTGAGTCAGGCTAAATCTCTATTGATTTTCTTGTGATATATACAGCTCTATTGCAGAAACAACTGATTAAGGAGCTCCACAGAACGCAAACACAGGATTCAAACTGCACAGGCTTGTAACACAAAGAATGACACACTTTTCTTTGATCGAAATATCACACTGCAATATTCTGCGTGACGCTCTTAAACATAAAGGTATTGACACGGAATGTACCAATGTCAGATAATTATGATTAATGGGAGTAATAAAAAAATTGTCGATTTCAAAAGTGTTAATCAAACACAGAATGATATTAAAATATTTAATATCAAAAACATTTAATAAAAAATAAAAGTATACTGCATTGTACTTTGAAAACCACTCTACAACTTTTCCTCAAGACAGTAGAATATTAAAAATGAGAAAAGACAGACAGATATGTAGATTTAAATTAATGCAATATTATTGTATTTTGATTATGCACCTGCTTAAATGTGATACTCATTTTAAATATATTTTAATAATTATTCCAAATAATATTTAAAAAGTAATAGTAAATGAGAAAACTAATATACATGTTTGAAAATTATTTTTGTTGATCTCAGAATAGTTAACCATGTGCAGAATATTAAATATATTTATAAATAGAAATATACTGCTTTGTATTTTAAAAGCTACTGTACATGCTTTCCAGAAGACAGCAGAATATTAAAAATGAGAAAAGAGAAAGATGGACCTTTAGATGATGCAATATTTAATTAATTTAATGCAGTATTCTGTACATTTTGATTTTCCACCCAATA
>RJVU01053127.1:5743251-5791204 GCA_003731715.1 Anabarilius grahami
CAAAATATATGTAATATGTTTTTGTTATATATATATATATATATATATATATGAATGCATGCATGTATGTATGTATGCATGTGTTTAATATTATTCTTCTATATAAAATATATATAAAATTATAACAGAAATAGAGACACACCATAATAATGAAGATGACTGGGCCTGCAAAGCCCCATATGACGCCGTTCTGAACACTGAGCCAGCAGTGGCCATCAGCTGAGTATTTCCCAGAGGCAGAGGCCAGCGTGATGGTAACGATCAGCACGGGCAGGCCTGTTAAAAAGGACAGACATTTCTACATTAGAGGTGTTTGAGTGGGCCAAAAAGCATTTGGACAAAAATATCAAACCAAATGGCATCGGTAAACAAAAAGTACTCCACTTTTATTTTACTTCACATCACTTTTGTTTTCAACCAAGTGGCATCTTTTTGTTTTCAATTTTTAACATTTTTATGAAATGTGTTGCTTGAAAATGATGCTTGTGCTTTGGTAGTATTCCTTTTCTAAGAAAGAAGAAAAAAAGGACTGCAAAATTTTTTTTTATAGAAATACTCAGTGGAACAATAGAGTGCAAAGCCATCAGATTAACAGGAAACCTGCATTCCTGTACTCTTGAACCCAATCAATAACTGTGCCTATCCACAACAGATCGAAGAGGAGATTGGGGGCGGAGTGCCATTACCCCAGCCAATCAGGTAGTAGTATTTCATGTGGCGGTCCTCGCTCAAATTAACGCTCACTACTTTGCTCCAGAGCAGCAGGCCCTCGACCAGCATCCAGCTGAACGATGCCATGAAGAACAAATGCATCAGAGCTGCCACAAGCATGCAGGCCACCTACAGGGCAAAGGTCAGAGAGCAGGCAGTCAAGGGTCAAAAGGTCAAACATCCACACAAACATGGCCAAACAACAGTTTATGCAATGCAAAATATGGCAACAACACTAAAGTTGTTTTAAGGCACTGTCAGACTGCTGGCACAATTTTGTAACTGATATAGAAATAGACTTTAAAAATTGACTTGGTTTCCTTTTTTAAAAAAAAATAAAAAATAAAAAAAAATAAAAAATCTATATAATGACCTCACTAGCATTTAAAAAAAGCAATAAGCCACTCGCTAATGTGATTTTACTGTGTTGTTAGACCTGTGTTTGACCATCTTAAACATAGTATATACACTAACAAATGCACTTGTGTGGTAAATACTAAAGTTAAAAAGATAATTACATTAATATTATTAATACATTTATATTACTATTTTAAAAAGTACTAAAAATGATTCTACATTGCAGTATTGTTATTGTAAATAAAACTATTTAAATCGTTTTAGGTAATTGAAATAAAGCTAAAAATTAAATACATATTAGATTAAAAAATGTTAAACTTAAAAACTTTAATAAGAAATAAATAAGTTTTAATTGAACTATTAAAACGACTAAAACTAACTAAATAAATAAATAAATTAAACCTTTACAAAAATAATACAACTAACTAATAAAAATGACAACAAACTAAATTACTAATACTACTAAAATGATTTTAGGTAATTGAAATAAATACATATTAGATAAAAAATGTAACTTATTTTTTATTTCTTATTTAAGTTGAATTAAATTAGTAAAACTAAAAAAAAATAAACTAAAATTTTATTTAAAAAATTTAAATTAATTCAGTAATAAAATATTTTTTAAAAACTAATAAAAATGACAAAAGCATACAACATTACTAATACACAAATGAAAATTGCAAATATAAAATAAAAGCTCATTCAAAATATTAATAAATACTGTACTAGTCTACAAATAATAATAAAATAACACTTAAATAGTTAAATAATTTAATTAATGATTTAGCAACTTAGCACATCGTTGAGACAGAACTTTTAATTGATTGATAATTAGTTATTCTATTAAAATTGATTTTTAAAACCAACAATAGTTGTTATAAAAACATAAAAACATTGTACCTTATTATGAACAGCAGAACCACTGCAGAGAAGGACAATTTGAGCACAAGTCAGAGACACAAAAAGATTTTTGTGGACTGATGTGCGATCCGATTTTGGGATGCTGTTAAAACAAAGAAAGTTTTTGTAAATTTAATGGCAAAATGTTTATGAAATAGAAAAAAATGTGGCAAAATTGTATTTTCTGGCAGTCCATATGAAGTATGTGTGTTTGTTGACTAGTGGCAAACAGGCCATAAATCTCTTAAAGAAATCAGCTTGGCTGATACTGCGCTGATTAACCTCCCTTTGTGTGACCCTTTCCTTTAATTAACTCCCCTGTAATGTCACCATAAAACTTCAGCTTCGAGCTCATTTGGCACAGAGCGCTAATTAGCCGATTAGCGGTTTTCAATACGTATTCAGCCTCACAACTGTGCGCTATTGACAAGTGCGAGGAGGTCTGTGAGCTCACAGACTGTGATTGCGAGCGCCTGCATGCTGCTGAGAGTTGAGTAAATGTTATGCTATGTCATGACCTTTATGAACCCAACACTAGAAGTCAGACATCATAAAAGATAGCGAATCAAATGATGCCAGAGCACATCATGGAATGGGAATATGCTGTTGGCGTGGCAGTGCATCCGTGAAAACCACTTACTCTAACACGGTAAACAGCATCAAGGTCACCACCAGCGCGCAGAGAGAGGCTCCGGAGCCGATAAACGTCAGCTTCGTCAAAATGCTCTCCTCTTTAGCACTCCACTGCAGGGAAAAGACCCATCAAAACACAACGATCTTGTATTCCTCACACTCTGTCTATCTCTCAATCTAACTGACTGGAGATATTCTTTAACTATCATATATATGAGTGTTGATGTCTCTTACTGCACTGGATGGTGATATAGTGGCAATAGATATCAATGAGAGATCATATTTGGTCCTTATGAAGTTCTACAGAGGAGCTTCTCACATAATTGTGAATACAAAATCACAAAGGCTACTATTAAGGCTCACTTGCTTTTGTAAGCTAACAGTGACCTCTACTGGACAGATTGTGGTGTAACAGAAAATATGATTAGTTTTGACATTATCTTTATGTTAAAGTTTAACTTTATATGGCTTTTTAAACACTTTCAGACTTTTTAAAGTTAAAGGGATGTACACTGATGAGCCAAAATATTATGACCAGTCACAGGTGAAGCGCCTATCATTGATCATCTCCTAACAAGGCCACATATTAAGGTCTGGGTAGATTAGACAGTAAGCAACCCATCAGTTCTCATAATTAATGTGTTGTTTAATGTAAATAAAGATCTAAGCAACTTTGACAAGGCCCAAATTGTTATGGCAAGGCAACTGACTAGGTCAGAGTATCTCTGAAACGGCAAGGCAAAATATAATTGTATTTTTATTATTATAATAATTATATTATAAAACAAAAATCTTCTGCATAGTGGTGTTATAAAACAATTAAAATCATTTTAGGTCATTAAAATAAAGCTGAAATAAAATAAAATAAAANTGGCCTGTCAAACAGGTAGGAAATATACAGAAAAATATACCGACACGACATTCACAGACAATGCGTTCTCCGTTGTCTTGTGGCGCTTGAATGGTTTAAAAGCATTTGCATGAATAAGAGCGTGATCATGTAATGTAACACTAGACAAATTATGACGGAAAAAATGGATGCTGCTTTAATTGCGTTAAATAATATGCGATTAAACTGAAAAAAATTATCACATGCGTTAACGTGCTAATTTTGACACCACTAATATATATTATATATATATACACACACATAAACCCATTATAATAAATGGTTATATATAATTATAACTATAGTTATATATAATATTTATGTATTTCTATAATAAAATATAAAATGTTAAAAAGATTCTTTGTTTACTCCTTCAATTATAGACACTGCTTTTAATTGTAGGGAAGAGAAAGGACTTGCCACATTGAAAAATCTATATAGTAATAATAGCTTTATGTCATTTCAGCAAATAAGAGCAAAATATAATATTCCAAATATACATTTCTTTAGATATTTGCAGATTCGCAGTTTTATGTCATCTAACACTTACGATTTTCCAGCTCTACCTACTGAATCACTTCTTGATATAATTTAAAAAATGTGCCCACTCTCCAAGAACAATATAGGTTTGATTTACTCTTTGATTTCTTCACAGAATTTAACTTCTTTAACAAAATCAAAGCAACAATGGGAAAGTGATTTGCAATTTTCAGAAGAAACATGGCAAGACATTATAAATAACATTCATTCAACCTCAATTTGCTTACGACATACAATAAATCAATTCAAAGTAGTTCATTGCCTAAACTAGACAAAAGCAAAATTAGCTACATTTTCACCAAATATAGACTCCATGTGTGATAGGTGTAGAGTGGATATCGCCAATCATACACACATGTTTTGGTCATGTCCTAAGCTTGTTAAATATTGGCAATTAATATTACATTTTTTTTCAGGAGTTCTACATGTATCTATTGATCCTTCCCCCACTCTTGCAATATTTGGTTTGACTACAGAACTCGGTTTGGATAATAATGCTAAAAATATGATTGCTTTTTCGACTTTACTAGCTAGACGTCTTATTCTGCTTAAGTGGAAGGACAGATCTCTACCTACTTTTAGTCATTGGATTAGAGATCTTATGTACCATCTTGCATTAGAGAAGATTCGTTATTCCACTAAAGGCTGTAGTCAAACTTTTTTCACTATTTGGCAGCCAGTGCTGACTTACGTACAGCAAATGGATCCAAATGTAGTTTTTTCTGGATGAATTTTGTTTGTTTTTTCTCTTTTCTTTTTTTTTCCCCTCTTTTTTTTTTCTATCTGGCCCTGTGAGGCCATAATAATATGGTACAGAATAGTTTGTAAGATAATGGGTAATGGTGCAGTGGGGATGGGGAGCTCTGTTGGAGCAAGATAATTGATTTCTTCTCATTTTTCTTTTGAAATTGTTGTTATATTATACTATGTAAAATATAAATAAAAAGACTTTGAACAAAAAAAAAAAAGATTCTTTGTTAGCAACATCATTTTTGTTACAGTTCAAAGCACATACTCTAAACATACCCGGAGCTCCATATAATTCATGAGGACAGCAAAATTGGTGGTGTGGTTGCAAAAACAGGATATGACATCAGGAGAAGAAGGCAACACTCTGCACCCTTTATTGGACCAAGCACTTGTATGACCCGCCCTTTAGACATAAGACACTAAATCAGACCCACACAAGAGACTGTAATACAACAAAACACCAGTTAGTAGTTTTGCAACATGATTACATTCACTTACATGAACCCGATATTCCAAAAGACGCAGACAGGTGTGACTTCTTTGGAATACTCTGCCTAAAGAGAAAAAAAAGGGGGGGGGGGGGTTTCTATGTAAGAGCAGTATTATTTTAGTGTCACTATTATCATATACTATTATAGTTTTATTTTTAATATTTTCAGTTTTTATTTTAATTTCAATGTTTTAGTAATTTTAAAATATTCACTTTTTTAAATGACAAATAAAAGTGATTTTTTTTTTACCATAATCCCAGAGGATAGAGTGTACTGGACAGAGACGGGAACATTTTCTGCCCTCTGCACATCCCGCACTGTTGCTGAGATTACTGCCGTGGCTAGCTGACCAGTGTGATGCCTAAAAATAAAGGAACAGAATAGCCAAGGTTTTTCCTGCATTGAAAATATTTTGGCAGGCACAAAAGATTTATTTGATCATTTAATGTGACGATATCTGCTGTTCTGCAGTACCCACTGATAGCCAGCCGCTTTAAAACGCTCCTGTGAGTGTTTGCGCTTTGTAAAGACCATCATAGGTTTCCATTTACAATGTGCTTTTGCAGCATTGAGCAATGTAGCCAATCACAAACATATCTGTTGAGCATGTGAACAAAATAGTCAGAATCCACTCACCACTCAAAACTGCAGTTTTTGTTCAGCACGAGTTCTGCACACTCATTTCATTATAATCAACAAAGTATGAACTCAATGTTAATAAGAGATTCATTACACAGCTTCGTTGATTATAATGGGAGTTTTTGCAAGAGCTCAGCTTTGTGTACCTTGCGTTGTAATTGGTAGCTTCAGTGATTATAATGGCGATCTTTGCTTGCTTTCTATATATAATTTTTTCATGCAGCAAACTACACATTGCAAAGTTTCTGGATTGACAACCATATTTAAATGAGTGATTCAATCCGATTGACAGTGATAACCATGACAATGAAAGAAACAAAACAATCTGATACTGTATGCCAAATGATCTGTGCATTAAAGGGATAGTTCAACCAAAAATTAAAATTCTGTCATCATTTACTCACCCTGAAGTTTCTCCAAAACTGTATGAGTTTCTTTCTTCTGTTGAACACAAAATAAGATATTTTAAAGAATGTTGGTAATCAAACAGTTGACGGTAGCCATTCACTTCCAGTGACTTCCTTTTTTCCTACTATGGAAGTCAGTGGTTACAGTCAACTGTTTGATTACCAACATTCTTTAAAATATCTTATTTTGTGTTCAACAGAAGAAAGAAACTCATACAGGTTTGGAACATGAGGGTGAGTAAACGATGAAAGAATTTTCACTTTTGGGTGAACTATCCCTTTAAGTCTTGGAGTGTAAATGCTAAATGCCATATAATAGACCTTCCACCGATCTGGACGAGCTCACAGAGACTATTACATCATATATCAGTTTCTGTGAGGATGTGCATTCCTACCAGGACTCATCTAACTTACAACAACGACAAACCCTGGTTCACTGCAAAATTCAGCCAGCTCCGTCAGGCCAAAGAAGATGCTCGCAGAAAAGGGGACAGAGTCTTGTACAAACAGGCCAAATACACACTGGAAAAGGAGATCAGAGTGGCAAAGAGGAATTATTCCGACAAACTTCGGAATCAGTTCTCTTCTAATGACACAGCTTCAGTGTGGAAAGGCCTGAAAGTCATCACCAATTACAAGACACCATCCCCCAGCTTTGTGGCGAATCAACAACTGGCAGACGATCTGAACGAGTTTTATTGCAGGTTTGAAAAATCACCATTCACACCTCCAACAACCCCCCTCTCCCCCACACCTGCAATTCAGTTCAGTGAAGATGACGTGCACCAGGTCTTCAGAAAGAACAAGAGAAGAAAGGCACCAGGCCCAGACAGCGTTTCACCAGCCTGTCTGAAAACCTGCGCTGACCAGCTGGCCCCCATCTTTACACAGATCTTCAACAGATCACTGGAGCTGTGCGAAGTCCCCTCATGCTTCAAACGCTCCACCATCATCCCCGTCCCAAAGAAACCCAAAATTACTGGACTAAATGACTACAGACCTGTGGCTCTAACGTCTGTGGCCATGAAGTCATTTGAAAGACTGGTTCTGGCTTATCTGAAGGACATCACTGGACCCTTACTTGACCCCCTGCAGTTTGCTTACTGAGCAAACAGGTCTGTGGATGATGCACTCAATATGGGACTGCATTATGTTCTCCAGCATCTGGACAGACCAGGGACTTATGTGAGGATCCTGTTTGTGGACTTCAGCTCTGCTTTTAACACCATCATCCCATCACTCCTCCAGCCAAAACTAACTCAGCTCTCCGTGCCCACCTCTGTCTGTCAGTGGATCACCAGCTTCCTGACAGGCAGCAGCTAGTGAGTCTGGGAAAATTCTCATCCAGCACCCTCACCATCAGCACCGGCGCCCCTCAGGGCTGTGTCCTCTCCCCACTGCTCTTCTCCCTCTACACCAACGACTGAACCTCTAAAGTCCCCTCTGTCAAGCTCCTGAAGTTTGCGGATGACACCACACTGATCGGCTTCATCCAGAACGGTGACGAGTCTGCTTACAGACTGGAGGTTGAACTGCTGGCTGTCTGGTGCAGTCTTAACAACCTGGAGCTCCACACTTTAGGAGAAACCCCCCTGCTCTCCCCCCACTCACCATCATGAACAGCACTGTGACTGCAGTGGAGTCATTCAGGTTCCTGGGCACCACCATCTCCCAGGACCTGAAGTGGGACAACCACATTGAGTCCATTGTAAAAAAGGCCCAGCAGAGGTTGTACTTCCTTCGCCAGCTGAGGAAGTTCAACCTGCCACAGGAGCTGCTGAAACAGTTTTACTCTGCCATCATTGAATCCGTCCTCTGCACTTCAATTACCGTCTGGTTCAGCTCAGCTACCAAATCTGACCTCAGAAGACTACAGAGGGTAGTCCGGTCTGCTGAGCGAATCATTGGCACAACACTCCCCACTCTCCAAGAACTGTACTTATCCAGAGTGAGAAAAAGGGCAAAGAAGATCACTCTGGACCCCTCACATCCAGCACACTCCCTCTTTGAACGGTTGCCATCTGGTCGACGCTACAGAGCCCTGAGCACCAGAACGACCAGACACAAGAACAGTTTCTTCTCTAAAGCAATCCATCTCATGAACTCTTGACAAACATGGAACACACAACACTATTACACATTATTTACTTAAAACGCTTATTTATATTTCAAATTTGCACACATAACTGTACATACAAATTGTCTATATTATATATTGTTTTTTGCTTTTTTTGCACTTTGTCTATTTGTATATTATTATTTTATTCTTTTTATTATGTGTCTTGTCTTGTCGCTGTTACTCTGTTGCACTGTGGAGCTTCTGTCACTAAAACAAATTCCTAGTATGTGTAAACATACCTGGCAATAAAGCTCTTTCTGATTCTGATTCTATTTTTCTATGTAATGTGTTACTTTGTTGTTCACAATTCAGATCAGTCACTCAGTGACATTTTACATTTATATTTACAGATTTTTTAAATATGAAATTGCTCTAAGCACATTTGTTTTATGATCTTTCCTGACAGTGATTATTTTTTATTTAACATATAAATAGGATAAGTTAATATTACAAACTGTTTCTTTGCATTTATTTTGGATTTATTGTCAGTACTGGGGTCATAGTTTACATGGGTAGGGCACTTTGTACTGTGTGTGGATGACCGTGTTCGTCTGCCACCACCGAAAACCATTTTTGACCCAGGAAAAACCCTGACAGCATTACAATAGTGATTTATAATGAAAACATTCAAGTTCAATTTGGTGTGTCAGTTTGGTGTGGAGAGATTCAGGACGCTCTTGCTAACCTCTTGCCATCTGTCTGTTGGTCAGCAGGTGTTTTGACCTCCAGTCTGGATGACTTCTCTACCAGGTTACTGTAGTAGGTATAAATAACCATCACTTCCTTGTGGCCTGTCAAATAATATAAGCAGATAGATTTTCTTTAAAACATTAGAAATTCTGACATTTATCTTTAGAAACCAGCAATTTACCCTATTCTCACCCAATAAAAAGACTCTCTGCATTTCTGACTCGGGTATGAGGATCTCATCATGGCTGCCGAACTGACTGCCATGGAGCGAGGGCTTGAACACACAACTGCAGCTCATCTGCGCCAGCCCTCGTGGCTCCAGGTGAATATCTAACGAAGCAAAACGTGACTCTTGATATAACAAACACTCATTATTGTTTGTATGGTTTTTATTGTGGGACAACCAAAACAGCCATGGCTAAATATTAATAACTGCTTGAATACAATAACAGACAAGAGAGGTTTATCTTTATTACTCCACCTCTCAAGAAAACAAATATTGAGTCCTATTTGTCAGAAGTCAGAGATGATGCTACCTAGTCATGCTAAATGAGGCAAAAAACACTGTACCCATGTTCTTTGTTGACATTGTGAAGCTTTTGCGCTCGGCCCAAAGCTCATCCGCCAACGTCCACAACAGCTTGTCAATGTTCTCTACCATTGTCAATGGTCCAAGGTAATTCTGAGATAATACAGGAAACAGACTTATAAATCTGACATAAGAGTTACTGTCCACTTTTTGGATTTGGTTCCAGAAGAGCAGGGTATAACCAATTTCAATCCAACAACATACCCAACGATCTCTCAAATCATCCCATAGTTTGGCCATATCAGGGTCGATGAGCCTGCTGACTAGTTCCAAGCAACTGCGGATCATGGATATGAAGACCTCAGTGGGAACATCTATTTTATTGAGTTGAGCGGCCTTCTCGATGGTTTCGGTAAGGTACAGGAGATCAGAATGTGTAATGATGTCTGCGTTGCTGTCCATAATTCTCAATATGGCACTCAAGAGGTAAATATGACGAGTCAGTTCATTCTCAGTGAACAAGGTTACATTTGTATTCTCTGTATTCTGTGGAGAAAGGAAGATAATGCAATATCAAGTCATTGAAGGATTACATTCTTCATATTATATATGTCTATTAGGGGTGTGACGAGACAGGTATCTCACGAGACGAAACGAGACTCGAGATTGAGTTCACGAGACGAGACAAGATGGCGAAATACATGACTAGAAAAAATATTCTGCAGGTGTATTTGAAATGTTTTAACTAATCATCTTGTAATGAATGTCATTTCAGTTCTACTTTCTGAGTATGAACTATCATATGCAGTAAAAGACAACAAAAGGTTTTGCCACTAACTCAACTGACTGACTTCTCTTCTGTATGATTTCAGTCTCTTCAGACCTTGCTGTACATGATTTATGAGCTTCTACAACTTTTGACCTCCTAACTGAACTCCTTTTCACAAACTGATCATAGAAATAAAACAGTAGGCCTATAAATGAAAATGTTAACACTTTACAATAAGGTCTCATTTATTAAAATTAATGTATTAACCAACATCAACTAACAATGAGCAATATATTTGCTACAGTATTTATTAATCTTTGTTTATGTTAGTTAATAAAAATAGTCATTCATTATTAGTTCATGATAGTTCACAGTGCATTAAGTAATGTTAACAAATGAAACCTTATTGTTTGTGCTTAATAAGATTAAGAGAAAACTGTTATTAGTTTTTATGGTAACACTTTACAATAAGTGCAACCATAATCGCACTCTCNAAATAAGACCAAATTTTTCTTTGATACAGAGCTAAGAGATGGTTACAACTACACTGCCCAGCCTAAAATAGCTTTCATATTGAGAGATATCTGTATTCATCAGGGAGCCGCTCTCAAAATGCGGGGTATTGAAATCGCGTTTGGATGCCCGCTTGTGTTTACTTTCACTTTCGTGATCGCGCGTACTCTGTATGGAGCGGCGGCGACCGTTATCCAACTGAATTAAATGTTTTTTATTTTTAATACAAAGCAAAACGACAGTGGAGGCGTAATGTAAACGTATCAGTGGCATATTCTTTCCTAATCTTCCTAACACTCTGTCATGGCAACATCACGAGACTACTTTTCGCCTCGACGAGAAATCTCGTCACATTTTAGTCTCGTGAGATCTCGTGACACCCCTAATGTCTATGTGTCAATAATATGGAGTATATTTGGATTTGATAGAATGATAGGTTAAAATAAGGAGGAAATGGATTTACAAGGCTAAGAAGCCATTTCTCAGTGAAATCTGGAGGTTTATAGTGAATCTAATAAAAATCAGCCTTGAGCTCTAACTCACAGGTTTGGAATGAAACTCATTGCTGACTTGTGAGAAGAACAAGGTCCCAGGAAAACCTAAGAAGTCAAGCTGCTCTGAAATAAAGAAGGAAAACACCTTGATTATCACACATGTTGAAAACATGAAAATGCGCAAGAAATTGCATTGCCAGGGCTCCAGACAAAAATCAAAAGAACAAAATAAAAAATAAATAAAATAAAAAAACTAGGAAGTCACTGGCTCCTAAAAGACAACATATTGTTAACAAGAATCTTTATTTACAAATTTTCATATGAACAACCAGTGAATGAATAAACTAATGCAAGTCTCACAACACTATGCCTCACAATAATGGTTCCTGGTTACTTTTTCAATAGGACATAGCAGAAAAATGATTTGCAGTTCAGTGAGTCAGTTGTGAACTTATATTTCTGAACAATTCACTGAGTCAGATTTTAACTGTAACTTACGAGGTTCAATCGGACATTGCATGCACTCTAACGAGATTAATAACTAATGACGAAATTGCAAAAGCTTTTCTAACTGTTTCCAATGGTGATGTAAGTTTTAATTTAAATATCATTACTCAAAACCAGGTTATCACCTTTTGGGAATAGGCAAACACTTCCTCTTTGCGTCCAACATGAGTCATTAATCAGTTTCCCACTTGCAGGGTCTAAGGTTACACAGGCCTTGTTAGATGTGTGGACGGAAAAATTGGGATGCAAGCCAGAGATAAGTTGATCTGGTGGTTGGCTTTTGGAACCTACAAGAAACAAGAACCAAAAATTGTTTAGCAGAAAACTGATCCTTTTGAGCAAAGTCTGGGGCTGCCGAACAGCCAGCAAGCTAAGTTTTGTTTATAGGCTGCCAATTTTAAGATGTCACCATGAGTCATAGTTCTTGAGCTCTCCAAGTCTGTAAGAACCATATGTCTTCTCTTCAGCAAAGAATAAGGGACTCTGGGTCCATGACTCATGTGATGGGATGTGTACGATCTGAAGGGTGGGTCTCAGCATTACCGCATGGATGAAATATTTACAACCATCTCAGCCTGCGGTTACCGATCACAACTTGGCTGTATTCACATTGATGGAAGAATGGAAATTATAATGCAAATATTTGAGTGCGCAATACCACCTCCAAAATCTCTACCTTTACATGGTGAGTTCCTTCTGCGTGTTTGTAGTGACGTCTCTATTTCCAGTGCTGACTTATTCCACTTGAAGAACAAGCCAGAAGGAACAGGTGAACAAACTTTTTCCATGCTTTGGATTTCAGTGTCGACCAACAAACGATCCCACATGTACAGCTGCGTAACGTTCCCACAAAGCGCCTTGTCGCCGTTGTAACCTCCGTAGGGCTCCTGGTCTTGTCCAATCATGAAAAGGCCATCGCCTCCTATGTAATTTGATGTGTTGAGGGAGTTCCCAGAACCCACCACCATTCCATCCACCCAGATGCCCCACTTTCCACTATTCGCAACCAAGCTTGCACATACAAAGTGCCAGGAGGCATCATTGGGAAAGCCTGTTACGTAGGTGGTGTTTGAACCATGCACCAGTAATGCAAGCTGGACGGGTTCATTCTCTGTGATTCGTGCTTGGAGTTGGAATTCTTTAATGAATGACCTTATGGCATACGAAAAGACTGTGGAAAGTCCATGGCAAGTTGGATCAAGCTGGAGGTGAGCGCAAACCGTTAGCGCTTCCATGTTAGGGAACTTATGGCGGAGGCGAGCCGATTTCCGGTGTGGCCGCACTGGAAATTCCAGCATGTATACATCTGGAGGACCTGGAAATGTTTTAGAAAACAACATGCAATATTTATTAAAGAACAATAATGCAAATGTAGTAAATGTGACATGAGCAGGGAAAAGTAGGATATGTCACGCACCAATTTTTTGAAACATGCCTGCACTTTCAATCCATACAGGTTGAGTGATATTCAGGGACTGTAGAAAACTGTTCAGCCTTTGAATCTCTTCGGCACTGGACACCCCCGCTAGGGTCCCTGAACGCTGGAGACAGAGCCTGTGTGCAATGAACCATGGCTGGCGATCTGGCACATACTCAGGGTAAAAGTCATCATGTGTAAGCAGGGTTTTGCTTTTGCTTTCCACTGTAAACACAAGGGTGTTTTGTTTACAGACCCAAACAGCCTTACATCTTATACATTTGACACTTTATGTCTAACAAACTGTGAACAAATTGTAATTCTGTCCATGTGATTTTAAACTCTCCTTTGGATTCTGTAGGAACAGATTGTAACTTTCAAATTAACATAATAGTAAAAGGATTATATCTGAATTTTAAGCATATTACATTTAAACTTTGAAGCTCACATGAATGCTGTGGTTACCTTTTTCCATGCAGTGATGGAGGAGTACCTTGAAAAAAAGGTTGTAATTATATACAAATAATATTAATACATTTAAATAAGCAATTTATATTAATTATATGGCTTTGTTATAATATATTAACATAATTACTCATAACATGAAGATTTTCTCCACATAATGTCAAAAGTATATTGCATTAGACTACTTACAATAATGTTGGAGCAAATGATTTTCAACAGATTCATCCTGCAAACAAAATACTCATTAACAGTGACAACTTTAACAGCTCATAAGCTCATTATTGAATAAAAAGGAAACAGAAATTAGACCGTTTTAAACACTTTAATCTAACAAGTTTACAGGGAAAAATATTAACGGTCAGCTCTGTCAGCTACGTCAAGTGATGATGAATACGTATTTAAAAGCCTCAAAACTGAATAAAACCGCACATTACCTGGCTGGAACGAGGTAAAAAGTTTAGTCGTAAGTCACAAATGGCATATTTTATCTCGAAAAGTAAAGTTTAGCAAACGGTTCGCACGCGCTTTCCGTTGAATGTGCTGTAAGTATCTTCTGTCTGTGAGATCATGAGAACCAGCGCGCGCCTCCCGCTCGAAGCAGTTCCCGCCACTCCCCTCACGACGGACACACATCATTTAGTTTCCGAGCATTTTACTTTACTGAAAATTGAGCCCATTTTGTTGTCAGTTACAAAATAAATCTTTGAATTTATGTAAAAATTTGTGTTTATATGTTGTAAAGAAGTCAACCTTTGTCCACAGCAGTGAGGTCAAAATTAAAATAAGAAAAATTAAGTCATTTTACACTTTTTTACAAATTGTTTTTACTCTATTTTAATATTTTAATTAATAAACTAATTTTAATTATTTTGTGGCCCTTTTAATGTAAACTTACGTCAGATAAAAGATTAAGCAAAACATTTAGCCTATATAAAATATAAATAAATTTGTTACTTTGTAATTGAACAATTTTCCAATGGATTCCTGTTGCGACCAAGAATTCACTCATACACACACACACACACACACACACACACAAGCAATATTATATTAGCATAGATAAAAGATATGCAGTATATAGTATGTTGAAATAGGACACCAGATTTCTTATCCCAGTGAGTGTTTAATGAAAGTATAAATTAGTGTAAAACAATTACATGATCCAAAGTAAACACCGCTGCAAATGCTAAAAATCTCCATGTGGATGAAATTGTTAAAACACCAGCACTACCAAGCCTGTGCAAATGTTTCATGTGCAAAAATATATCCAGAAGTGCATGAGTTACAAGAGACTTGTGAGCTTGATCATTTGCAAAATACACAGAAACATAAGTTATTCTATTAAGCCCTTTATTAAAATCCTACAATTAAACTATTGTAGGCCTGTATACTGTAAACACATCAAAATGAAAAGTGAGCCAATTTTAGCCAATTAACCATTACTGTTGTACCTAATGTGGTTATACACATGACCAGTACCCCTTCAATCCAAATTACACCCAGCGGGCATCTCTGGAACACGTGCTAATGCCTGAGGAAAGAGAATACACAACTTTAGGCACGGTCCGATTTCTGTTATCATAACCCGGTTGAACAAAGTGTCTATCTGTGCCCAGCATCTGTATTCCGTCTGTGCTTTTATCAAACACCGCTGGCAAAGCCTGCAACGCAGAGTGCACTTTATCACGGGTGACCATGACATTCTTCGCACACGGAAGCTGAAGACTGTCGGAACGTCTTCCGGTCATTTCATGTGGAAGGTCATTGATGACATCATCAATCGTCTTGGACGAAGACAGTATCGATTGACTAAGGCCAGCATCGCTGCCACTCCCTGTATTATACATTAACAAAATGAATTCATGTCACATATCTGTCATAACCGTGCACGTTTCATATACATGTTATTGTGGAAAAAATGCTGTACCTCTCAGATAGCATGACAGAGATGAGTGGAGGTCTTTGATCGCCCTGTTTAGCTTCAGGAGTTTGGCGGTGGTGTTCTGAACAGCACACAAGTCCGGGCCTTCATCATCCTCTGAACGATTCTCAGTGGAGCCTGACCTCTCCTGTGAAAAAGCAGATGTGAACAAACATCTTTTAAACATGAAATCCAAACCAAACAAAAAGCAAAACAAAAGAAATAGCCAAACAAAACCACACCAAACCAAACCTCCCAAAAACAAGATTTTTTTTAAAAACAAAACAAAAACTAACTAAACAAAAACCAATCCAAATAAACTCCCCAAAAAACAAAAATATTTACAACCAAACAAATAACAAAACCACACCAAACAAACCTCCCAAAAACAAGACAAAAGTTAAAAACAAAAACTAAACAAAAAAACTAAAAATTTAATTAAAAACAAAAACTAAAAAACCAGACCAAACAAACCTCCCAAAAATCAAGACAAAAATAATTAAAAACAAAAACTAAATAATAAAACAAAAACTTACATAACACCAGAAACTCAAACCAAACAAACCATCAAAAACAAAAATACACTCCCCCACCAAAGAAAACAAACAAACACAGCAAACAAAACCAAATTAAACAAAAACCAAATCGTAAAAAAATGAAAACTATACATAAAATTAATGTTTTATTATTTTTTAATGTATATATTACAGGGCCTCTAATTTGTTTTAGCCCACAGGGTTTAGGTACGGTTGGTGGGTTTATGGAAATGGGTGAGTAGGTGAGACGCATCCATTTTTCCTTATCCCAGCATCCCATTCTCTTGCTGAACAATAAAAACGAGCCTGTAGTTTGTGTATTGAAGATAACAGTTACAGCCACATTAAGGTGACAGATGACACTCCACTCAATCCATTTATGTTCTAAACAGCAAAACGACCCAAGACGTGCGATAAGACCGCTCAGGTTCGACGTTTTACAAGCGCTGTCCCCCTCAGTCATTGTTGGGGTGGTCATCAATCCAAAACATTTTAACCTCAATGACGAAAACAGCTGTTTGTAAGGCGTACCGACAAGCAGCAGTCGAAGTAGCTTTTCAGAGTGTGGGCGACATCCCACATTTTGGATTGCTGAATCTGTAAAACAAAAATCAACAAAGGTTATAAAATGATGCTAAAGTGTATATTTACATCAATTAATATAAAACATGTTAAATGTATTTACACTATTAACTGGATCATTGTAAGATTTCATTGCAAGGTTATTTCCTGAGTTTACAATAATATTCCATGGCATTTATTAAGTGAAATATTTATTAAGAGAACTGACCGGTGTTCCAGCACGAGTTATCTGAGCATCTTGAAGCATCTCAGCAGTGATTTTCAGACCTATGAAGAGAAGATCTGTCACACTTTGATGCATCCCTTCCTGCAGAGAATCCACAACTGACCTCTAAAGAGAAAGAGCAAAGAAAAACAAGAGAACACAGTAGTACTACTTCATTCTACATCGCTGAATTTTTGATTGTGATATTTAAAGACTGGTCAAACTTTTACAATTGGGCTGCAAAAGTGCAAAAGATGAGGAAATCTACTCACATTGTCTATGATCTCTGAACCAAGTTCAGTCAAATGAAGATCAGTCCCATTCACTGCAGCCAACAAACCGATAGTTTTGAGAGCCGCGTTCATACAATCGGCAACCTTTCTCCGGGCCTCTGTTACCATGGAGGAAATCTCAGAATCACAACCCTGAAAGACCAAGACACAGAAAGACCAACACGGTCTTGTAAGTCCTTTACCCAAAATTCCACTGCTGATACTTAGCACACTAAAACCCATTAGTTAACTACATTAGTACAACACTTCTACGTGTTTTTTTAATAATTTAATTTAATAATTTGGTTTCTGTAGGTTTTATGAAGGTAAATTTAATACTTTAAGACCTTTTTTAAACCAAATACAGAAAATGTATGAAATAAATCAGTTTTCATAAATCATTGACAGATCTTTGTTCTGGTTTTAAGCATAAACTCACTTAAAGGGTTAGTTCACCCAGAAATGAAAATTCTGTCATTTATTACTCATATTACTTATGGCCGATTTCAAAACACTGCTTCAGGAAGCTTCGGAGCATTATGAATCAGCGTGTCGAATCAGCGGTTCAGAGCGCCAAAGTCACTTGATTTCAGCAGTTTGGCGGTTTGACACGCGATCCGAATCATGATTCGACACACTGATTCATAACGCTCCGAAGCTTCCTGAAGCAGTGTTTTGAAATCGGCCATCACTATATAAGTCATTATTTTGTTTTTTTGCCGCACCAAAAATATTCTCGTCGCTTTATAATATTAATATTGAACCACTGAACTCACATGAACTGATTTAAATATGTTTTTAGTACATTAATGGATCTTGAGAGAGGAAATGTCATTGCTAGCTATGAAGGCCTCACTGAGCCATAGGATTTCAACAAAAATATCTTAATTTACGTTCCGAAGATTAACGAAGGTCTTACGGGTGTGGAACGGCATATGGGTGAGTAATAAATGACATTATTTTCATTTTTGGGCGAACTAACCCTTTAATTTTGTTTAGTTTTTCAAGACTTGATTTTTTTACATCAATTAAATTATCTTGATTTTAAAGATGTTTATATATTTTAATTGAAAAACAGGACAAAAATAACAGAAAATACAGAGGAAGATATTCCTGCAATATTCCTGCAATGCATGCAAAATTTAATGACATGACAGGAACTCCATAATCCCAAAAAAATTCGATTGTGAATATGCCTAAACGTTGGATAAATACACCCAATAATAATAATAATAATAATAAAAATATTATTATTACTACATTATAAAAATAAATATTTCATGTAACTAAATTCAAGAAATAATATTAATAATTTAACATTTGATGTCTAAACAAATAGATAATTATTATTACTGTTTAGTTTTTATATTTTTTGTATTTTAAGGAAAACAATACAAAAAACAAAGTTGATTAAAAAAAAAACATCTCAATGACAAAACACTGATTTTATGACACTTCTAATGAGATGACTGCATTTTTATTTTTTCTACGGCCCCTTTACAGAGATAGAAGCATCCCTGAACATAAATGCAACATGCGTTTTATCAATTGACTATGAACCCTGAAGAGCACCTGAATGAGTAGTTGAAGGTAGCCTCCGATTTTCTTGACCTCCATCTTGAGCTCCTCGGCTCTCTGAGACACTGTGTTAGAGCTGGGCTTAATGCTGGAGACCCAGTGCATCGTAATGAACACGGCCCTTTCAACAGCAGAGGTGGCCTTCACTAGATGAGTCTGGGCTTCAGTACTGCAGGCAAACACTGTTCACATACACACAAACAGAACGAAATGAGGCTCTTTGTGTAGCGCTGTGATGACAGAGGTGTTGTGCATTCATACTGAGCTGAATATTGACACTGATGAATGGGTATGTTGATTTAGGTTTGTTAAAAACGGTTGGTCGCTTACGGTTCTCCTGGCCATCGTCGTCAAGGTGCTCATAAAGGTCCGCGATGGACCTCACGGCGCTGTGAACCACCAGCAGGTCTAGGGTCAATTTGTCGGCCAAGCTTTCATTCTCTTCGGCCGACTGACAAGAGCGCAGACGTGCAACGGCAGAACCAATCAGATCTTTGCAGATGGGTGGGAGGGCAGAGTCAGATGTGCTGGAGTGCAGGGAGGGGGGCTTGTTCATCAGCCCTGAAAAAAAGACACAGAATATCAAAGACACTCAACATTTTCCAGGGGAATACAGTCATATTTCTTAAGCCGGTTAAAAAATTAAGCTAGTCTGTTATTTTAGTATTTTTATATACCATTTTAGTATTTAATTATATTTAGAATTAGCTTTAATTTTTATTTATTAATTAATATTAATTTATTATCATTTTAATTTTTTGTTCATTTTAAGTTATTCAGCTTTAATTTTAGTAATTTCAGTACTTCCAACTTTAATTTATTTCAGTTAGTTGCCAAAGCAACAATTTTTTATTTGAAAGTTAAGAAGTTTTTTTTTATTTAATATTTGTATTTTATTTCAGCCTTGAATAAGTAAGATGTAACACAAAAATTATGCAGCTATGTATACCATGGTTTTGAACCAATGAGATTACACCGAAATATTTATATTTTATTTTGGCCTAATAGTTTTTGTTAACAATAAAAACACTTCCAGAACCTTGTGAGCTGCCTAACTAGAATGTATTTTAAGGCAATTTTCATCTGTTTTTGTCCATACAATGAAAGTCAGAGGGGACCATTGTTTGGACCCCATTGACATTCAATGTACAAAAAAAAAACAATTTCAAAGACACCATGAAATCAAAATTGACAATTCTTATTTTTAAATGATTTATTCGTGCACATCATTATTTTTTCTTCTAATCTCTAATCAAAAACGCAAACATCCCCTCCCCCACGAAATGACATGTTGGTGACTAAATGATGACAAAAATGTAATTTGAGTGAATTATACCTTCAAGTCTACTAATTTGAATAGGGTAGGGTATCGTTTGAATTTTAGCGTTTCCAATTTCAATTCTGCTTATCGATTCCTAGTTTCGATTACAATATGGTAAAAAAAATATAATAATTAAGTCAAAAAGTTTGATATCAAACATATTTATTCTGTCTTTTTGCAGAACATTCTGTTGCAGCTGAATACCATGAACAATAATCAGCAGCCTAAAGAACTAACTAATAAACTAGACTAACTAATATAAATTTCAAACATTATTAAAGACAAGTATACAGTCAGTAATACAATAAGAACAAATAAGCAAATTAGCAGTAGCACAAACAAATACAAGTGAACAAAGTTCAGAAATTGAAATCAAAAGTAAATAACAAGGCACATAGTTTTCTTTTTATAAAAAATAAAGATTAATCCTTAAAAAAATCAGATTAAGTCAGGATCATTCAATTATTTTCTTTTTCTCAGCAATAACAGACAGCAGCAGGTTTACTAGGCTATTGTCACTTTAAGACCTCGTGAAGGATCCAATATACTGTTATGTTCACTTAAGACATAACCGACTGTTTACGAGGATATTTTGACATAATCTTGTGTTTATTTGTTTGTTCAAGCGCAAGACAACGCGAAAGAGATATCAATTCACTATTTATGCACTTTATGAGAGGTGTGAGTACCGAATTGAGTTCTCTTTCACGTCTTCTTGCACTTGAATGGTTTAAAACCACATTAAAATGTGCACACAGCAATCGATAAGTGGAAGCAAAATTTTTATATTATAACAAGTTTCCGATTCCTCACCTCAAGTATCCGATTCCAGAATTGCAATCGATTTTCAATTCCCAACCCTAAATTTGAATGATGCTAAAATCTGCAGTAGACTATTAAAATCATTTAAAGAATTAAACTTCACATAATGAAGCCAGTTCATTATATACATATAGATGGTACTATAAAAGGTACTTTACCAGTGGACTGTGAGGGAGCACAATGTAGGCTTTGAATAGGGTGCACTCGGATCTCATAGAGACGCCCAGATATCCTCCTGCTCTTTAGCAAGCTTCTACTCCTGAGTCACAAGAAACAGAAAAAAAAAAGAGATCCAGATACATATGAACTTGAACCATCATTATCAGTCATATAATTCTTCTTCAACAGCCAGTTACATGATGTACACTTTCAGTTGAACATCAATTACTGTTCATTTCAAGGAATGAAAGACACAAGAGTAAATCACAAGTGGAAAAGCAAAGGAACATATATGAGCTTTGAGAAGAAGGGCTTCACAGGTGTAGAATGGGTTTTGACTCACTAACACTGAATTTTGCTATAGTCACATGTTCATGAAGGCAATGAAAATAGGTGGGGGGAAAAAAAAAAAGCGCCGCAGGAATGTGCTTTTCCTAAGGGCTTGCTTTATAAGTGGAAAAATAACATCACGGTGGAAGACAAGAACTAGCATCGGGCAAAAAGTATACTTCTACTTTCGTTCCTCAAGTACAGCACCATTGTGGACTAATAAATTCAAATACCTTCTGCGAGAGAAAGATGAGGTTGAGGAAGAGGCGGATAGGTCCGGTTCCCACTCATCATTAGGGTTGTAAAACACGTCGTCATCTTTAGAGGCGCTTTCCCCCTACAGCCAATAAACATCAGACTTGATTTAGCCTCCGATTCTTTTATGGTAATAAGAACAAGTGCCAATACTACATGCTTCCTGCTTTTACTGGGTAATTACAAGGAAATAAACAGGCTTCAAATGGCCTCATGTAATATTGTGTTCAAACTTCAAACAACCAAGTTCTAGGTTAAATACGCAACACTGTGTCCAAATCAAGTGTAGCACAAAGTGTCCAATGTCAAGTGAAATGCTACATTAAAAAAAAATATATATTTTTTTTTATAATAAAATAAAGCTAAACAATAAACAGAATAAAGCAATTTTTTCCCCATGTCAAGTGAAATGCTACACAAAACAAAAACAAAAATCGAAATAAAATAAAACAGAACTAAACACTAAATAAAAAAAAATTAGAAATCAAACAAAACTAATCTAAACTAAATAAAATAAATTAAAACAACTTTCCAATGTCAAGTGAAATGCAACACAAAAAAATAAAATAAAATAAAACAGAACTAAACACTAAATGAAAATAGAACAAAATAAAGCAAAACTTTACAATGTTAAGTAAGATTATACAAAAAACTAAACAAAAAACAAACAAAAGAACACCAAACATTTTTAAAAGGTCCTCTAAGCGATCCTGGGTGGAGTAACTTCCTGTTGACGTTCGAAGTGTTGTCAAACAAAACAGAGGCTAGCTAGACCCTCCCTCCTCCTCCTCCTGCCCCTCCCCTCTGTGCTTCCTGAAACAATCATGAACGCTCATTTAAAATGTAAGTAGCTTGCGTATTGACGCTGCTTGTTGATTATTGGCTGGAGCATATTTATTATGTTTAGTGGTCCAGGCTGCACCAGTTTGTTTTTGTTGCCATTTTTGGAGCTTGTGGCGACTACAGAGACCGCGTTTTTTTACAGTGTGTTCAGGGGACAGGCAGCTAGCAGATAGTGAGGAGATGTTTGCTGTATGTGACAAAAAATGTTTTGGCCTAAAAACGCGTGACATCGCTTAGAGTGCCTTTAATGTAGCTATGTATAATGAGGTTTTGAACCACGTGTTTTGGCATTGAATTTGCAACAGAAACGTCACCATGCAGTTAACTCAAGCTTAAGCATGTTTACGGCTATAACTGGGTGAACATCTTTTATGAAGCCACCTGCTCGAGCTCCCTCATGGAAGCCAAGTTGCTCTGGAACTTCTCCAGACTCCAGAAGGTGGAAATTCCCAGTTTGGTGTTCTGAATTTGGACCTGCAGTTGGGCGTCTCCACTCTCGTTCTCTTTATCGGTCGTCTCATGTCTGTTGTAAAAACATAAATCCACATCTTTTTCCAGTCAAACAGTTTAATGTCCAGAATGAACGAGGCAGAATTTAAAAAACACTCAGTTATGGATAAATTGACTAAACTAGCACTTTTCCAGTCATTAGCCATTACTGGATTTTATAAATGTTTTATAAATGTGGTCCACACAAAGTGCAATTTTTAGCTGACTAAATGGACTAACTTTTCCAGAATAATTGTACCTGCTGAAGACTGTGTGTTTCCTGAGTTTGGCACTGATTTTGTTTGCTTCTTCAATCATCAAAGACAGCTTCATGGTGTCCCACTGTGGGTAGGCTACAAACATTGAAGAAAATTATGGTGAATACCACACTGTTAAGAACATTACGAATGGAAAACTCCATATCTTTCAAATTAAAAGTGTCTATGTACCTGTTTTAGGGGTCTGGGTCACTTTAAGAGCACGTCTCCTCTCAATCTGAGCAAGGTCTTCTGCAATCTTCCTCTTCTCCGCCTCGAGGGCCTCCACAATTTTAGCATGCCGGACATTATTATCGACCAACGCCTATTCAAAAATAAAAAATAAAAAAATTGAGTAAGTCACAAATTAAAATATGTTTAAACATAAATAGCTAAACTAAATGATGACTAAACCAAATAATATAACTATAACAATATAACTAAAACTAAATAAAGTAAATATAACTATAATTAAACAAAACAACTAAAGCTAACTAAATTAAGAACTAACTGAATGAATAACTGAAGCTAACTAACTGAATAATTATTATTATTGTTATTATTATTATTATTATAACACACTAAAGCTAAATAAATATAACTAAACTAAACAATATAACTAAAACTAAACAACAAATAAAATTCACTAAAAAAACGAACTAAGAACTAATCAAATAACTAAAACTAAGTAACCAAGTAAATAATATAACTAAGCCTACCTAAAAATA
Organism: Anabarilius grahami; assembly: GCA_003731715.1. Classification (NCBI taxonomy): domain Eukaryota; kingdom Metazoa; phylum Chordata; class Actinopteri; order Cypriniformes; family Xenocyprididae; genus Anabarilius; species Anabarilius grahami. The sequence continues at coordinate 5,767,370 of RJVU01053127.1, forward strand.
ACTAAAGCTAAAAAATTAAATAACTGAAATGAAAATAAAATAAAAGTGAAAAAAGGCCCCTAATTCCTAATGTCATAAACATGTAACCAATCCCATCAACGGCTTTTCCTATCATTATTTCTAAGAATGCTGATTTTTAGAAGGCAGCTGTCTGACTCTGAGATGGCGATCAGGAACATGGTTTTTGCAACATTAGCCACACATTATTAGCTGTTTGATTAATGTAGTCAAGCCAAAGGCTAATCATATCAATTACACTTATGTTTCAACCTTTATTAAAATTTAAAAAGACCATCAATTTTAAATTTAATCTTTAATCCTTCTGTACCTGTCTAGTAGCCTGGGCCTCCATCTGCAGACGTCTTTTATGGGTGTTGACTTCCTGCTCCAGTAGAGTCTTTGCTGTATGCAATTGCTCTACCTGGCTGACGACCCTCTTTTTATCCAGCTCCTGTTCTCTTTTCTTTTCACTCTCCTCCTCCTGAGGATGCATTTGATTAACTGGAGAACACTGGAGTCACACATTCTATACATTGACATGTATCTGCTTACCAGCTCTCTCTCCAGAGCTTTGATCTTGTTCTCGTAAAGACTCCTCTGCTCGCTCAGCTCTTTCTGTGCCATCTCTTTTGCCACCTGAATGCCCTGCATCATCTCCTCTTTGGCCTTCAACCGAGCCTCCTCGATCTCCGCTTCAAGCCTATGAAGAAAAGTGATAATGAAAATCAAGAAAGTAAAATATGAGTTCCTGAAGTGGAAAATCTTGGGTTTATACTCACTGAGCTCTCTGGGCCGACAGCAGCTCGTTTTTGGCAAACTCAAAGTCTTTTTGACCGTCTCCACTGTTCCAACAGGACGCGCGCTTCCCGCTCTGAACCTCAGCGGGGTGGTTGAACCGAAAGTAGTGATCTCCTCCAAGAATCACACGGTCTCCCTAAAATAGAGTAAAAAGTGAATAAACAATTTTAGGATTTATGTAGAGGTTCTCAGAACAGACAACATTTCAGAGGTTTCGCTTCAGAACAGCAACAAGAACTTACGTGGTGGAGAACGGTGATCTCAGACACAAGATGTCCATTTAAAAAGGTCTTGGCGTTCGGCACTGGTTTAATGCTGACAGTACCTTTAACACTGGAGATGACACTGAAAACAAGATGAAGATCGATATTAGATATTTAATTGCTTCTGCTCATTTCCTCTATTTTTTAACATTTAGATTACCTTCGTCATTAACTAAAGCTCACTTAAAGTTCATCTTTTAAACACTAATAATTTAACTAGAGGCGTGAACAAACTGATATTGGCTTGAGAATGCCAACCCAAAAAGTTTAAAGCAATTGTAAAAGCTTAAAGTGTGAAACAGTTGAGAGAGAGAGAAGAGAGAAGAGAGAAGAGAGAAGAAGAGAGAAGAGAGAAGAGAGAAGAGAGAAGAGAGAAGAGAGAAGAGAGAAGGAGAGAAGGAGAGAAGGAGAGAAGAGAGAAGAGAGAAGAGAGAAGAGAGAAGAGAGAGAGAGAGAGAGTTTAAAAAGTTAGACTTAAAGAAGGTTTTAAGTTTGAAGGTTTTAAGTCTCTCAGACAAATCGTTTGCTATGTGGTTGCTAGGGTATTCTGGGTGGTTGCTACTGTACATTATAATGTTATGGTGCCTAAATTAACTTTTTAAACTACTTAAAAATGTAGTTTAAAGTCAGCATGAAATTAAAATTGACCCTATTTACTTTGTTAGTGTGTATTACTAGTCTTGTGGTGAACAATTAACCCGTGCAAGTTAAAACACATAAAAAAAATTGTTTGTCGTGGTAATCTTTAATCAAAATCTGAATATTTGCTTCCTTAAAGGGTTAGTTCACCCAAAAATGAAAATTATGTCATTAATGACTCACCCTCATGTCGTTCCAAACCCGTAAGACCTCCGTTCATCTTCGGAACACAGTTTAAGATATTTTAGATTTAGTCCGAGAGCTTTCTGTCCCTCCATTGAAAGTGTTTGTACGGTAGACTGTCCATGTCCAGAAAGATAATAAAAACATAATTTCGATCATTTTTTGAAGCATCGAAAATACATTTTGGTCCAAAAATAACAAAAACTACGACTTTATTCAGCATTGTCTTCTCTTCCGGGTCTGTTGATCATCCGGGTTCACGACTCCGCAGTGACGCTGCTGTCGTGTTATCTGGTGCGCCAGAGCTTCGTTTACAGTCTGAGGGAGACGCACGCTGTATTCAAGCTATTCTACATTGTTTGTATTTTGGTATTGCCATATTTTTTTAAATGGTGCGTAAGTGTGCATGTCGCGGATGTCCTAATCGCCAAAAACAACCACGGCGACGTAAAAGTGCATTACCAACGCCGACAGATGAAAGGATTCACTTTTACTCTTTCCCGGTAAACGATCCAGAGCGACTAAAGCTATGGCTGCTATGTAGAATAGCTTGAATACAGCGTGCGTCTCCCTCAGACTGTAAACGAAGCTCGGGCGCACCAGATAACACGTCACTGCGGAGTCGTGAACGCGGATTGACAACAAACCCGTAAGAGAAGACAATGCTGAATAAAGTCGTAGTTTTTTTTTATTTTTGGACCAAAATGTATTTTCGATGCTTCAAAAAATCCTAACTAACCCACTGATGTCACATGGACTACTTTGATGGTGTTTTTATTACCTTTCTGGACATGGACAGTATACCGTACATACATTTTCAATGGAGGGACAGAAAGCTCTCAGACTAAATCTAAAATATCTTAAACTGTGTTCCGAAGATGAACGGAGGTCTTACAGGTTTGGAACGACATGAGGGTGAGTCATTAATGACATAATTTTTATTTTTGAACTAACCCTTTAACCACTCCCCTCCAACCGTCAGTCTGCTATGAGCGAGGGATGGAGAAAGGTGCTCTAAAATAAAACCCTGCCCTCGATTCAGTATTCCGTTTCACTTGGAAATACGTCACAACACTGAAGTAAAGTCTTTGCAACTTCTGATTCACACAGACTTTTGCTTTATTTTTACACAAAAGAGCATGAAACTTTAATATCAGTCATTTATTGGTTATTGGCCATAGCATGAAAATGTTAAAAAAAAGCAAATAAAAAAATATTTTATTGCAAAAAGCAATAAATGGCCCTTTTCATTCCTTATTCACTGTAATTTGTATGCACAAAAGTGATCAACTTTTGTTATTTTTATTATTGTTTTAAAAAAATATTTCTATATTCTATATTTCAGTTTTAGTAATTTTTGTACTTCAACCTAAACTTAATCATTTCAGTCAGTTTACAAGGCAGCTTGTCTAATCAAGTTTAGGTTGTGTCTAATATTAATGTTATTTTATTTCAGCTTCTATAACCGAACAATATTTTTAATAGTAAAAGATTTAGTTAAAAATAACAACACTGCCATGGAAGAAATTAAGTCACACAGATTTAGAACAACATCAGGATAAGTAAATAATAATGACAGAATTTAAATTTTCTGGCAAACTGTCCCTTTAAATGTACATCCAATCATGTTTAAAGGTAACTTTTGGCTTTCTAGCGGTTAAAAACAAAACTGCATGCATTTTGCGGAAGAACATTATTTTGGTTGTGCTTCGGCTCTGCATGTCTGTGCGGATGAAAATGGTTATCCTACTGCTCATAAAACATTCAATACTAGATATAACTAGTTTAGATGGAAAGGATCTCAAGCTGACTAACAGATAACATTAATGTAGATTTACCCAATTAAAGACACGGTACTTCCTCAAAAATAAACTCCTGCACAGCGCTACAACAACCATAATGAAACAACCTTTCATAATAGATAATGCTTTACAATGAACTCAGTTAAAGAGCTCCATACTGAAATGTATCTGTTCAATATTGATTCACCTGTTGAGTAATAAAAACACCATCTCCGCGTCACTTTTACAACATTTCAAATCCCTCAGTTCACGCCGAATAGCCAAGCCAATGTTGATTCTTGTTTTATTACAAGTTCTGTCACGTTTTCTTTTCGGCAGCAGATTCTCCTCTGTTCGGCATTTTTTTAAACGAGTGATTCCCCGGAAGTTGGAGATTTAGCATGACCATGTCAACCTTTGCTGCTCATTGTGAGAACTAACCTATACTACTCCCACACCATACACACATCAAAAGTAGCCAACTTTTCTCTATTTACGGATATGACGAGACATCCCCTCAGGTCTAACACTTATAATAGGTTTACCATAGTGAATCAGGGCAAGACAAAAAAAAAAAAAAACGTTTTGGAAGACGGACTCATTATTTAAATGTTGTTCATTTTGAACAAAAAAGTTACATAGTGTACCTTTAACATGATATGTTCCTTTTAAACAAATCAATGGGCTAGTATGTGATCTGTCTCACCAGTGCTCATCAGAGATGAGAGCTCCAGACAGCTGGATGTCGTGGGCCGACTCAGACTTGAGCTTGCCGACCTTGGTCTCGCCCTCTTTAATCATGTACAGCAGCATCTCTGACAGCTGCGGATCCTCATTCAGGTTCACAAGGTTAGGCAGCCGATTATCCACTTTAAAGGTGACACCAGAGCGCTGAACGAGGTACAGAGGAAAAAACAGATGAAGAAAGTGAAGAAGAAAGAAAGAAAATGGCCATGAAACGCATTTGAAAAAGCTCATCGATCCATCAGGTCTGACTGTTATTTGCAAGTGTTCGTTACCTGCAGCTCCTTGGTTTCCTCACGTTTCCTCTTTTCTGCCTCTTCCAGCTTTTCCTTCCAAGTTCTGCACATATTAAATGATGGAAAAAAAATCTTGATATAATGCAAATGTACATAATTTAAAAACAAAGTAATTTAATAATTTGTCTAAAACGTTTTAGTGCAAGTTTGTGACAAAATCTTATATTATTATAAAATATAAAGAAAAATAAAATACATTAAGAATTATCATAAATTTAATATTTTTATTTATTGTTTCAAATTAATTCAATATAACTTTAATTAAAAAAGATTAAAAAGCACAATATTCCAAGCATGCATCTATGCATGCTATTCCAATGGAAAAACTGTCTTCGTATTTATTTTTTTTATTAAATTATAATTATATTTGTAATAAAATGACTATTCCGTCTGAATTGGCTTTACTTTTCCACTGATGTCATTGGTTGGGAAAACAGCCAAACATGTTTCAACCCCCTAACATCCCGTTTGCTGAGCAGAGACCACATCAAAATACTGTAGCAAGCAAAGAGACGGTGAGGAAATGTGCTTTCGGCTTTTTCTGTTCCAAAACCATATTCCGTATCCTCAAACTAACCTGGCTACAGGCCCGCTGACTTGAATTTTTGCATTTTAAAGGAAGGAGGAACATCAGAGAGCTTACGGTTGTGTTTGAGGCATGTCACGCCTGAATACTTCCAAGATTTTAGTAAACATTTAAGTAAATATTGGTGTTTATTCACATGTATTGTTATATTGGTTCATATAAAGGTAAAATATTACAATTCATAATTTCACTTACTGAAAAACAGAGCACAAAACATGCCTTGATTATTTTTAACTACTCTACTGTTCAAAATTTTGGGGTCAGTAAGATTTTTTTTAATGTTTATGGAAAGTCTCTTAGGCTTACTAAGGTTGTATTATTTATTTGATAATAAAAAACACAGTAATATTGTGAAATATTATTATAATTTAAAATAACTTCTCTTTGAATACATTTTAAAATAAAATGTATTCCTGTGATGGCAAAGCTGAATTTTCTGCATTATTTCTCCAGTCCTCAGTGTCACATGATCCTTCAGAAATCATTCTAATATGCTGATTTGCTGCTCAAGAAACATTTATTATGATTATCAATGTTGAAAACAGTTGTGCTGCTTTTTTTTTGTAATATTATAAATGTCTTTACTCTCACTTTTGTTCAGTATAATACATCCTTGGTGAATAAAAGTTATATATATATATATATATATATACACACAGCTATGGAAAAAATTAAGAGACCACTTAACATTGATTTCTGAACTTGGAGTGGTCTCTTAATTTTTTCCATAGCTGTATATATTATAATAAATGTATAATCATGTTATTTTATAATCAAACATCATATCAATTATCATAATTATATTTAAATAAGTAGTAATAAAAAAGTATGCCATTTACACCATTTAAAAACAAGTTCACAAAAAAAAATGGTTGTCAATTATTATCAATAAGCTGCACAATAAAAATAAAAGGGATGAAAAAAAAAAAAATGAAATTTATTCTTTAAATATTTCTGCTCCATTCTTGTAACCTCCACTTTCAACATTACAATCAGTTTATGTCTCTTCCTAATAGATATTCCTCATTAAAGGGTTAGTTCACCCAAAAATGCTGTCAACAATTACTCACCCTCATGTCGTTCCACACCCATAAGACCTTCGTTCATCTTCAGAACAGAGGGAACAGAAAGCTCTCAGATTTCATCAAAAAAAAAATAATTTGTGTTCCGAAGATGAATGAAGGTCTTATGGGTTTGGAATGACATGAGGGTGAGTAATTAATGACAAAATGTTCATTTTTGGGTGAACTAACCCTTTAAATAACATTACATTCAGAAATAAAATAGGTTGTGAACAACACTTCATTTATTTTTATTTTCATAGTCATAACACTGATTTTTGTAGTTTATATCCACGCACCTGTGAGCCTCAGCCATTTCGTGCTCCTGTTGACAGAGTTTAGTCTTAAGAGTGGCAATCTCTTGCTGAAACAGTCTCATTTTCTCAGGCTCGATGCCCTGAGAGCTCATCTGAGCCGCACGGAGCTTCTCCACCTCTGCTTTCAGCTCTGGACACACAGGTTCATGAAATATTATGTAATGTCATAACATATGTTACATGTCATACACATTCAAATTATCTATGCAAAGAAAATAATAAAACTACAAAATTTTAATGGTGGATATTTTATTGCTGTCAGTGGCTGTACACAACACAAATAACTGAGGGCGACACATTAGTGAATTACTGCCCTCTAGAGGAGAGCTGTGCTGGTATGTTCTTGTTGGTTATGATGGCTGATGGAGTATAAACACCAACAGACAGAATTAACAGATGTAACAGTTAAAGACAGGTGACTGACCTCGGATCAGTTTGGCGTTGGTGTCCTCGTTGACTTTGGCAATGTTAATGATCATACGGGCCTGCTGGGCGTAACGCAGCGTGCTCAGGCTCTCGTCCATGCTACTGGCCGCAGGGCTCAGGGTGGCGATCATGGCTGTCTTGGAGTTCCCACCGAGGCTTTCCTTCAGTAACCTGAACACAAGAGGGAGCTGAAGCACTTCTGTTGCTTTTGACAGCAATAGATCTTGCATGTTATGCCATATTTTACATTTAACGAAAATTAACAAAAGTTGATGGTCTTATTGAGCACAATTCATCAGCACCCGTTTGTTTTCTTTCATCAAAATATTGAAAATTTTGTTTCCATTTTATAAATTAGAATATCATTAATGGGTGGGGAAATTAATAAATAAAAATAAAACATCATGGCTGTGAAAATGTATTACATTGCAGAAGCTGTTTTGTGTTGTAGCTGTTTTTGATTGTTTTAGTTGAACTAATAAAACTGCAGTGAAATGTTATATAAATCAAAACGAACACATAAGCAAAAGTTTCTCACCATGTGAGCACTGACTCTCTGTATGGGGTGAAGACTTTCTTTCTGCTCTGAGCCTGTTCCGAGAGCGACGAGATCACCTTTCCCAGAGTGAGCAGAGACTTGTTGATACTTGCTCCCTCCTGGGAAAAATAAATAAATTCATATTACAAATATGTCCAACTTAAGATTTCATGACGCATTGCATTATTTCATAAAGAATCATAATCGAATCATTGTCAGAGCAAATATATATGCCCCTATTAACATGTACAGAACAGTAAGCAGCAGAATGCATTATGGTTAATCATGACACAGAATAAACAGAGCTATTGGATGCTGGATTACCCTGAGCCGGTCTCCACTGGTCTGGGCTGAAGTACAGCGCTCACTTCCTGCCAAATCTACCAGATTTATCCGGCTGGTGATGTAGTGATCGTGCTCTTCTTCCTCCACAAACTCAGTCTGTGCACATGCAAACAACATCATATGAACAAAACCATCACAAATGCATTAATAAACTATTAATTTATTGGTTGAAGTAAAAGTAGCATCTCACTTCAATAGGGCAAATGTAACCAAATAAATCTAAAGGTCTTACTTTAGTTTGCGTCATGACAAGAGTGAAAACAGAGTGCGATCTGGAGCTTTTATCGTTCATGCCTGTGGCGGCCGTGGCTCTCTGTTTGTTACCGAGTTCAAGCCAAGTCTTAGAAGATGACATAGGGAAAAAATAAGTTGTATTAATAGTTAAACACATAATAAAAAAAATCTTTGAATCTATAAAGTTAACAGAAATGCAAATGTCAATTACCTGAATATCAGCATAGGATGTGACTACATTCCTGAAAAAGAGCATAAAGATTAGTAACAGCGGCACAAAACTAAACAAAAACAACCGAATCCAAACCAAAATAACACAACAAAATAATAAAACAAAAACAACCAAATGCAAAAAATAACAAATCAATAGCACAACAAAATAACAAACAAAAAAGTACAACACAACAAAATAATGGAAAAAAACAAAACCAAACAAAACAACTGAATCCAAACCAAAACAGTCGAATTCAAACAAACACTACAACACAACAAAATAAAAACCAAACCAAATCAATAACACAACAAAATAACAAAACTAAAACAATAAGACAACAAAATAACAACAACCAAAACTACAACACAACAAAATAACTAAAACAACCAAAACAACTGAATCCAAACTAAAAAAAAACAAAACCAAACAAAACTACAACACAACAAAATAACAAAACAACCAAAACCAAACAAAACAATTAAATCCAAACCAAAACAAAAACAACCAAAACCAAACCAAACAAAACTAGGAAACTAAACAAAACTAACAAAATAAAAACAATAAAAAAATGCATCTGGTTTTCCATGAGTATAGTAACTGTGGCGTTTGGTTTAAATGTTTGCTTACGTGGACAGGTCTGCAACATAAGGCCCGTAAACGGGATGTTCTCTGACACGCAACTGGAAAAGACATGAAAAGAATGGAATTGCTTATCAAATAGGAAAACAAAGAAACAACATGACGTTTGTAGCATTTAATGCGTTTTGTTGAGTAGTTGTACTTACGGGCATTTTCTTCAGGTTTTGTTCGTCCTTTGCCACCAGCAAATCATGGATTTTCTCATTGTAAACCTCAAAATAGCTCATCTCCAGATGGCAAGAGATCTTTAATAAAAATAAACTTGCATTTAAAAAGGTTAAACACACTATAATTATAATTCATCCATAAACTGTAAATGAATAATTATTGTATGGGACAGTAGTAACCTCTTTGGTTTCAGTTCTGGACAATCTTGAGAAAAGCTCCTCGCAGAATCTGGGAATAACTCCAGCCTCTTCACCAAAACCCATCATACTAGAAAACATCCAAAATGACACTTAAAAATTATTGATGTAAATAGTAAGCTGTTTTTCCTTCAAGTAGTTTTGAATATTTATTAAAAACGCAGTGTCAAAAAGAAACGTCACTTACGTGTAGGACTTTCCAGAACCTGTTTGGCCGTAGGCAAAAAGACAAGTGTTAAATCCCTCAAATGCTCTTTCAAGCAAGGGCCGAGCCAGTTTTTCATAAACCATCTGCTGACTTGCAAAACTTGCATCCGATTCATTGATGGAGCAAAAAGAGAAGTCAAAGGTAAATGAGTAGTTTTGTTTAGTATCCGGATGTTGTACTAAAGTTTCTTGGTTGTCCATGAAGATCACCTGACGGGCTTTCTCATTCTTCTCCCTGCAGACACAAAGAGCGTTGAAACTTTAAGTACAAATAAGTGGCTTTGTCCTCTAAAATAATTATATTAATTAATTAAATAATAATGTATAATGTACTATTTTATGTACATTTTTATTGTAATAATTTACATTATTATAATATTAAAATGTTCAGGTCAAACTAAATACTAAAACTATTTAGAATTTTCTTGCAATAGCTATTATTTTATACAGTCAGACAGGCCGAACTCACCTTTTTATTTTATTTTTTTAAAGTAACAAATTTGTATACTAAAAATTGCCTTAAAAACAACATGCCGCCAAAATAAAAGTTTAAAAACACAATTTCTTACCTTAAACTGAAAGGTCTAACTCGAACTGCAACAGTGACCGTACTGTTCTCCATCTTCAGTTCTTGAGCACTTGTTCTGCTCACAGCTTCAGGAGGAACGTGTCCTTCAGCAGCAGTGGTTCTAGAAGCTCTCGTTCCTCCATGAGCTGTGGAGCTCATTAGGGTGGTAGGTCTCCTCACCTGTGCTGAATGTGATGTGGGTGTCATGTGCCTATTTAAACCACCAATCGGAACCTTCTCACTGGTTGCGCCACATGCTGATCTGCCAGTTTCAGCGCTCATCTGTGGTGGCTTCTGTCTTCCAGCAGGTGTGTTCTTTGTAGGCGTGGGTCTAGATGCATCTTTACCAGCCAACCTCTCAAAGACATCTCTCTTGACACTTAATTTCTCAAACTGGGTTCTTCTTGTAGGTGTTGAAATGGTTTTACCTTCATTATGGGTGGCACTGACCTTCTCAGAACTTGTTTTGTGAGCACCACATGAGGTTTTCCCAGGTGTTTTAATGGTTTCGTGGGACTCTTTTCCTGAAGATGGTGCTGGATTGGGTTCGGTCAGTACTTTGGTTCTGCTGATGGACCCTGTTCTTGTCCGGCGCTGAAGGGTCAGGCGTTTCTCTCCTCTTTGGTTCTCTTGTGTGGTTTCTTCATGGTGGTTTACATGGGGTTTGCTGGGTTTTCTCTGAAGAGTGAGTCTGGCACCAGAAGACGGTGTTTTAAATGTGTTTTCTCCACATTTTGTGAGTGCTGAGACAACATAAGTCCTGTTCACTTCTTTTGTTTTATTAAAAGATGATGTGTTCTCTTCTTTTGATCCATCCATCATTTAATGGGTCCAAACATAACACTTTTGACCATAAAATTGTTTTAAGATTGCCTCACATATACTTAAGTCCACAACTGTCTACATTGTTTTATAATAACGAGTACAGAGAGGTGAATAACCTGTCAAATTATTTAAAAATACATATTGACGTAAACACAACTAAAACTGACCTGCAAGTGTTGATATCCTGTCATTAAACAATCGTTTTGTAAATTAAAAGTTATTTTGTTTACGGATTAAAATCGCAGTCATTTCTTCTTCCCGTTTACTTCCGTTTTAATGTTGAGAAAGTAACAGACTGTACATCGCTCAAAGACTCAATAACAACAACAACTCACTGTCCACACTCCGCCATACTGCCGCTCTAATTCAAAAACAGCAGGCGTGCTGTGATTGGTCAGTTCAGACTGACGCCAGGGCACGCAATAACACCCACCGACCAACAGATGGCAGAGTGAATCTCTCCAAGCCTGAGAACTGGGTGGTTTCTGGTGGTTTCACCCAAAAATGAGAAGGCAGGAAATAAAGCCCTTTTGTATGGAATTAACACGAATACATTTCTTATTGTGATAATTTATTCACAAAAAAAAGCGCATTTCCCACCATTTACATTACTGTAATGTGAAAAACTATTTATTTCGACATTGCGGTAATCTTTATTTTACTGTCTTCAGTTTATGCTTATTTAAATAATAAACTTCGTTTTTCAGCTTAATTTTCTTTTATACGTTATTACTTACAGACCTTCATGTTTGACGTAAATTTAACGCAGATAAAAATGAGGCTGTGAGGGATAGACGTAGTTTTTACAATGGCATGCACTGTACAAAGGTCCTAGATCACTTAATTTTCATAAGTCACAACTTTTAAAACTGTTTTATGAAAGTTTTATTCGGAAAGACGTTAAATTCCTCACAGCCTCGTTTTCATTCCTGTCGAAAATTAAATATGGCGCTACATTGACTATAATAATTCTTATATCATTTTGGTATAAATTCTATNCTATTTACAGTTTTTTTTTTTTACTCGTTTTACATTTTTACTATATACATACCTTAAATTTGACAAAATCTCTGTAATTTATAGTTTAATATCTAAACACAATTTTTCAATATTTTAAAAGTATGTCATACTATATGAAATATAGTATGATTTACTGTACAGTACAGTCCAAAAGTTTGGAACCACTAAGATTTTTTATGTTTTTAAAAGAAGTTTCGTCTGCTCACCAAGGCTACATTTATTTAATTAAAAANGTTGTGAGGGATAGACGTAGTTTTTACAATGGCATGCACTGTACAAAGGTCCTAGATCACTTAATTTTCATAAGTCACAACTTTTAAAACTGTTTTATGAAAGTTTTATTCGGAAAGACGTTAAATTCCTCACAGCCTCGTTTTCATTCCTGTCGAAAATTAAATATGGCGCTGCATTGACTATAATAATTCTTATATCATTTTGGTATAAATTCTATTTAGTTTTTTTTTTTTACTCGTTTTACATTTTTACTATATACATACCTTAAATTTGACAAAATCTCTATAATTTATAGTTTAATATCTAAACACAATTTTTCAATATTTTAAAAGTATGTCATACTATATGAAATATAGTATGATTTACTGTACAGTACAGTCCAAAAGTTTGGAACCACTAAGATTTTTTATGTTTTTAAAAGAAGTTTCGTCTGCTCACCAAGGCTACATTTATTTAATTAAAAATACAGTAAAAAAACAGTAATATTGTGAAATATTATTACAATTTAAAATAACTGTTTACTATTTAAATATATTTGACAAAGTAATTTATTCCTGTGATGCAAAGCTGAATTTTCAGCATCGTTACTCCAGTCTTCAGTGTCACATGATCCTTCGGAAATTACTCTAATATGCTGATTTGCTGCTCAATAAACATTTATGATTATTTTCAATGTTGAAAACAGTTGTGTACACTTTTTTTCAGGATTCCTTGATGAATAGAAAGTTCAAAAGAACAGCATTTATCTGAAATACAAAGCTTCTGTAGCATTATACACTACCGTTCAAAAGTTTGGGGTCAGTAAGAATTTTTATTTTTTTGAAAAGAAATTAAAGGAATACTTTTATTCAGCAAGGATGCATTAAATAAATCAAAAGTGGCAGTAAAGACATTTATAATGTTACAAAAGATTAGATTTCAGATAAACACTGTTCTTTTGAACTTTCTATTCATCAAATAATCCTGAAAAAAAATATTGTACACAAATATTTTGTACAATTGTACACATTAAATGTTTCTTGAGCAGCAGATCAGCATATTAGAATGATTTCTGAAGGATCATGTGACACTGAAGACTGGAGTAACGATGCTGAAAATTCAGCTTTGCCATCACAGGAATAAATTACTTTGTCAAATATATTCAAATAGAAAACAGTTATTTTAAATTGTAATAATATTTCACAATATTACTGTTTTGACTGTATTTTTAATTAAATAAATGTAGCCTTGGTGAGCAGACGAAACTTCTTTTAAAAACATTAAAAATCTTAGTGGTTCCAAACTTTTGGACTGTACTGTACATGATACAGTAAACAATTAACATGTTTTTAGTAGTAGTATTTTGACATTTTACATTAACTTTACTAACAATTTCAAAATGTGGGGTGATGTGATTATTGAGCATATTATTATACTGAAAATAGTCAGAAGAGACATTTGCATCATTTATTGAAAACACAAATTACAAAAGTTGCAACAAAACTTGTAACAATAAAAATATTTGCTGGTTATTTCCTAGCAGCTCTTTTGTCATGCTTCCTGATGATGTCGATGAGGTTGCTCTTGGTTCCGATGACGTCGTCCTCCTCTCTATGGTTACTCCTCTGTTTGGCTCTCCTCTGCTGTTCGAACAGATGGGGTGAGTTGAGAAGTTGTGGCGGCAGTAAGGAGCCGGTGGGCTTCACTCGGTTCACAATGTCCAAAAACAGCCGTTTGTTGTTGTTATTCATGAAGGTGATGGCGGTGCCTCTGTGCCCCAGTCTACCAGCTCGACCAATCTAAAAGGTTCAAACAGTGTATCATTAAAGAAATGAACCTTCAGTGTTTAAGCGTTTTATATATAACTTCATACCTGATGAACATATTCATCCATGTTAGCTGGCATGTCAAAGTTCACTACCAGCTTAACATTGACCAGGTCCAGCCCTCTTCCAAGAATACCAGTGCTGACCACTACTTCAAACTGACCCTCGAGTAGACCCTAAAAAACACCAACACGTGGGAAGAGACGGAGAAGCAGTTTGGCTCTGGGAAATGATCGAAATACTTAAATTGTTTGTGGGAAGTTAAATATAAATTATAATTTTGGACATTTGTGGGCTGCTTTTAAAAAATATATTTTTTGCATTACCTTTACAATTTTGTTGCGTTCCCACTGCGTCTTGTCCGAGTGGATGGCGACTGCGTTTAACCCCATGACCTTTTGCACAGCTTCACACAGCAGATCAGCCCCAAGTTTGCAGTCTACAAATACAACCACCGGCGGCTGGTAGAGCTTTCTGTCCTGTGAACACACAAAAAGACATCATTTAGATAATATTCTACTAAAACAAACCCAATAATCTAATATAAACAAAAATTGTAGATGAAGTGGAAATGAAACAATGTACAAATATTAATAGTAAATAAAAAATATATATAGCTTTCACTTTCTTTTTGTTTCTGCTGTAAAACAGTTTTTATTGAATTTACTGAAAAAAAAAAAAAAAANGAGAAAAGTTCAAATTCTAAAACTTCCAATTATGCCATTTCATATTTTTATGGACAATTATGCTAAAATATATTCAATATAAAATTATTAAAATGCATTTTTTTATGTATTTATTTACTTATTTAATTTCACATTTGTAAATTCACTTATGTAGATTCATATTATTGATGGACAATTATTCTAAAATATTATGCATAATATTAATGTATTTATCTATGCATGTATTTATTTATTAGTTTATTTAATTTCACATTTATACATTTATTTTTATCAATTATGCTATTTCATATTTTTGATGGACCTTTCTAATATTAAATATAATATTAAGAATTATTTATTCATATATTTAATTTCATATTTATCATTTGTTATTTAATATTTTTGATGGATTATTTTAACATTAAATAATATAAATAATTGTATTTGTTAATTTCATATTTTTCAATTAATATTTATCAATTGTGTTATTTCATATTTATGAATTCATATTTATTAGTTGTTATACAGTATGTCTGATGGACAATTATTCTAAAATATTACATTTTATACTAATATATGTATGTATGTCTTTATTTATTTGAATAGCTAGCTGGGTATTTTTTTTTCCACAGGTTGTGATTTATAAAATGCTTTCCTGCTGTGTGTCCCTGTTAAGCCGTTGCTACTTTTCCTGGAGCAAAGCCATTTGAGGACCCGCCCATTTCCTCTGGAGAGGAGGGTAAGACACAACGGCAAAGATTCCCCCACAGACTTCCACTGTAAGTGCATTTCTGTCAACAAGTCAGTCGACTATGGAAGTTTTTTCCAAACAAAATTCAAATGAAAATTCAAATGCTTAAAAAGATCAAATAATAAAAAACTAAATCAAAACAGCTGCTCAAATTATAAATCAAATGCTTAAATGCAATTTCATTTGCTCATTCGGGGAAGCATGAACTGTATCAAAAATCGAATAAAAAATAATTGGTATTTGATTTTTAATCTTCTCTATCAACCCAGTATAAACCTGTCATATTTAAATCTATAATTCAATGCTCAAATCATAAATCAAATGCTCAAATTATAAATCAAATGATCAAACCAACATTGAAAATGGCAAATCAAATGTTCAAACAGACATGGCAAATGATAAATGAAATGCTCAAACAGACCTCGTAAATAAATCAAATGCTCAAACTGACACTGAAAATGCTAAATCAAATTCAAATGGGGTGTGTCAATCAAGTGACGTGTGGGCGGAGTTTTGAGGCGGAAGAGGAGACTTTCTTGTGTGCAGTTTGGGTAACTGCCACACTTGAGTAAAAAAATAGGATTCTGTAAATCATAATAATGAGAAACCTTCTCGTAATTATGACCTTTTCTCATAATAATTAGGAACTTTGTCCAATTACTTCAAAGCATGCGGACCAGAAGGGAGTGGCGTGAACACAGTAGGCATGGCACGTTCTGCAAAACAGTAGTTTTCGTTAAAGTCAGTGTAATATACAAAGTGTAATCTATAATCTATCTATCA
This sequence comes from Anabarilius grahami, assembly GCA_003731715.1. Lineage (NCBI taxonomy): Eukaryota > Metazoa > Chordata > Actinopteri > Cypriniformes > Xenocyprididae > Anabarilius > Anabarilius grahami. The sequence goes on from RJVU01053127.1 coordinate 5,783,657, forward strand.
ATAAATAACATTAATGATCAGTAGGCCTACGAGAACAGAGAACTGTCCGTCTTGTCTGCACTTTTTTCACTCCTCTAACTGCAGCCGCCTACTATCGCCTACATTTCAGGCGAGGCTAGGCGCATCTCAAACAAGCCTTCTTTCTCCAGATGCGCGTCACATGTGCGTGTCCACTGGCGTGGATTCCAATGAATAAAATCCCCCCACCTCGATGTCATCGTCCATCGCGATGTTTCACTGTAGACATCGCCCAACCCTAGCAACCACTACCTGATAGTCAATTCAGAATGTTGCAAATAAGAATGGTGCATTTTCTATGAATATTTGATTACTGTACTGTATTTGTCTATTACATTTACATTTGCCTAATAAATCATCTTCTAGCTACAGCCATGGTAGGTCTCTGACTAAATACTGATAGGGGCTACCTAGTGGTCAAAAGCAATAGAAAAAGTAATAGGTCAGTATTATTAAATTGCAGTCAAAGATTTTGGATAGCTAGTTTGGCTATGTTTGGTGCGTAATGGCTGTGGTAGGGGGCCTAACCTCATATTCTTTCATAGGACCCAAAATTGCTTGTGGCGTCCCTGATGACACGCAATGGGTAGGATTAGTGGTGTGGGGTAGGGGCATATTATATGTACACCAAAAGTGCATATCATATAATGCACGCCAACAAATTGTGTATCATATGCATGCCAAAACTGCGTATTATATGAACATCAAACACATGCGTATCATATGCACGCCAAAGTTTCTTCTGCGTATACATAGCACGCCAAATGAGATCGGGCTCGCATTCAGTGTTAAGAGCTGGAAAGACCGCCAAAACTGGCAACTCAGCGGTGAGTCAGTGTCATGACGTACAGTAAGGGCAGAACAAGTTCAAATATCTTTTCTAGTTTATATTTCCATCTTGTAATGCTGCTGTTTTGGGTATTTTTTAAATATAAATTATTTGTAATAAAGCAGACAATTTGAGTTTTTAATGGGTTAAGAATCGATATGGAAATTGGATGTATGGAGGCTTATAATCAACATTATAATAAACGTTCTATATAAGTAATTTTTTGGTTATTTAAAGATAACCATCCTGCAACATTCTGGGAACGTTATTTTTGGGTTGCAAAAAGAAAACCTAAAAAGAACGTTCCCAGAATGTTATTATTTGATTCTCAAAAAAAAAAAAAAGGGAAACCAAATACTAACGTTAGGTGAATACTAACTGTTTTTGCTGGGGCCCAGCTAAAAACAGTTTGGTTGCCAGAACGTTCATTTTTAAGGTTTATTTTTGGTTAGCCAGGAAAGTTTTCTTAACGGAAATAGAACGTTAGTTTTGGGTTTGTAGAATGTTATTCTAACATTCCCCTTATGTTATTCTAACATTATTATAAACTTTATTTTTGGGAACGTTATTTTTTGGTTGCAAAACTAAAACATAAAAAGAACATTCCCAAAACGTTATTATTTGATTCTCAAAATAAATAAATAAAAAATAACCAAACGGGAACCAAATACTAACGTTAGGGGAATGTTCTGTTTCTGTTCGAACAGTTTTTGGTTCCCAGTGTAGTTTGTTTTTGGTTAGCCAGGAAAGTTTTCTAAATGGAAAAAAGCGTTAGATTTTGGTTTGTAGAACGTTATTCAAACGTTATTTTAAAGTTTCCCTAATGTTATTTTAACGTTCCCCTAATGTTATTCTAATGTTCCTCTAATGTTATTCTAACATTCCTATAACGTTCCCCTAACGATATTCTAACATTATTTTAACGTTCCCCTAATGTTATTCTAACGTTCCCTTAACGTTATTCTAAAGTTCCCCTAACATTATAACATTCCCCTAATGTTATTCTAACATTCCTATAACGCAATTCTAACGTTCTCCTAACGTTCTCCTAACGTTATTCTAACATTCTCTTAACGTTATTTTAATTTTATTCTAACGTTATTTTAATGTTCCCCTAATGTTATTTTAATGCTCCCTTAATGTTATTCTAACTTCCCCTAATGTTATTCTAAAGTTATTTTAACGTTCCCCTAATGTTATTTTAACGTTATTCTAACATTCCTATAACGTTTCCCTAACATTCCCCTAACGTTATTCTAACATTATTTTAACATTCCCCTAACGTTATTCTAACATTATTTTAACATTCCCCTAATGTTATTCTAACGTTCCCTTAACGTAATTCTAACGTTCCCTTAACGTAATTCTAACGTTCCCCTAACGTTATTATAACATTCCCCTAATGTTATTCTAACATTCCCATAACGTAAATCTAACGTTCTCCTAACGTTATTCTAACATTCCCCTTGTTATTCTAACATTCCTATAATGTACTTCTAACGTTATCCTAACATTATTCTAACGTTGTTTTAACATTATTATAATGTTATTTTAATGTTCCCCTAATATTATTTTAATGTTCCCCTAACGTTATTCTAACATTATTCTAACAATATTTTAACATTCCCCTAATGTTATTTTAACGTTCCCTTAACATTATTCTAACGTTTCTATGACGTTTCCCTAACGTTATTCTAATGTTCCCCTAACGTTATTCTAACATTATTTTAAAGTTCTCCTAATGTTATTCTAACGTTCCTCTAATGTTATTCTAACATTGCTATAACGTTTCCCTACCATTCCCCTAACATTATTCTAACGTTCCCCTAACGTTATTCTAAAGTTCCCCGAACATTATTCTAACATTCCCCTAACGTTAATCAAACATTATTCTAACGTTATTTTAACGTTCCCCTAATGTTATTCTAACGTTCTCCTAACGTTATTCTAACATTCCCTTAACGTTATTCTAACGTTCCCCAAACGTTATACTAACGTTCCCCTAATGATATTCTAATGTTCCAATGTCAGTTACGCTCTACATCTGTAATCATCCAGCTCACCCGCAACCCAGTATAGTATATAAGCGATATGGAAATTGGATGTAGTTTGAACATTTGATATATCATTTGAGCATTGAATTATAGATTTAATTATGACAGGTTTATACTGGGTTGATAATGAAAATTAAAAATCAAATACAAAAATTAGTTTTAATTTGATTTTTGATACAGTTCATGCTTCCCCGAATAAAGGAAATGAAATTGCATTTGAGCATTTGATTTATCATTTGAGCAGCTGTTTTGAAACTTTGATTTATTATTTGATCTTTTTAAGCATTTTAATTTTCATTTTAATTTTGTTAGGAAAAAACTCACAAAAAAGTTGACAGGAAAGTCGACAGCAGGCAAATCTGTATAGCAAATCTGAATATTCCTTTTCAAAATCAAAATGTGATGCATTTCCACAGATGAATCCTGCACGAAAACACCAAAAACTTGCATCAAGAAAGCAAATGGGGTCAATTTTGAGTGTAGTTTCTACAGTAAACTTACATTTAAAATCTCGAAAAGCTTCTTTTTCTTTGACGGCTCCTCCACCCAGAGGACGATCTGCCGAACGTTGGCACAGGGTTGGTTCTTCCGTCCAATGGTTATGCTCACAGGGTCACGGGTGAGACGAGCCGCTAGCTGTTCCGTTCCTGTGGGAATGGTGGCTGACGTCAACAGCGTCTGATGGTCTTCAGGGACGTGCTCCAAAATTTCAAGAACCTGTTGCTGGAATCCCATCTTCAGCATGGTATCTGCCTTTGAATGTTTGTGAGAATTATATTAATAATTGGATGGATGGATGGATGGATGGATGGATGGATGCTTACCTCATCAACCACAATGGCCCTGACATCATCCAGCCGTACAGCCTTCTGTTTCAGGATCTCAATGAGGCGTCCTGGAGTGGCAATTACAATCTAGACAAAGGAAGAATTGAACAAATAAGGTGTTGTGGATTCTGAACTGACAAACATTACCCTAAACTTTACCCAAAAGTACCTTGATCTTCTGCTTGAGTCGATGCAGCTGAGGAGGTAAAGGCATCCCACCCACCAGCAGGGCAGTTCTCATGTTCGGCAGACCCATCACCAGCTCTTTCGTCTGCGTCTCTATCTGAATGGCCAGCTCTCTGGTCGGGGTCAGGACGAGACACGTGGGAGAAGATGGAGAAGCAGTCTGGCTCTGGGAAATGATCAAAATACATCAATTATTTGTGGGAAGTACAAACAACATGGACAAAAAAAAAACAAAGGCAACAAATGGACAACAAAAAAAAAAGACCCAGGACATAAAAACCTTAAATAGTGTATTTTTTATTTAAAAAAAAGATTATAAAAGATACTGAAAGATACTGATATATATATGATATATTTATAACAGTAACTTTCAGTATCTTTTTAAAACAAACAAACAAAAAGCACAAATTTGATTTATTTTTATTTATTGACAATTTTATCATCTGTAACTTATTTTATCATGTCCAAATCTCACATTATACTAAAAATAAATCTGGAAATGAATGACTGAATAACAAAGGTGAAACACATTAAATAAATAAACTTGCCGAAATAGAAAGACGTAAGGCAAATGTTTGCACCTAAAAATGAATACTGATATGAAACGTTAATGTGACATTATAGCTGTCCAGGGAAATATGAGTTTTATATAACAATTGCCCTTGTCTGAACTAAGCATTCTGGTTGTGAACTTTTCAGAGGAAGTGCACTGGAATTATAGACCGGTCAAAAATAGATCTGCTCTTATGAATTACTCATACTGGCGGTGCGCAGGAGAGAACTCACTATCTAGGGTAACAGCTGTTACCTTAAAAGTGTTTTCTATTTAAACAGGATGACCTGAGAGACAACACTGAGACACAACATTTCCATTTTCTTTCTTTCTATCTATCTGTCTGTCTATCTATCTAGCTATCTATCACTATTGTGGGCTGCATATATCTAAATTGAATTTTCATAATTGATGAACTTTAAGGTTATTGCACTGAAATGAAACAAAACTGAGCTAAATTGAGCTGAAATTGACACTATTATCTTCTGTAGAGCTGCTTTACAGCTGAAACTGAAAACTGAATTTGTTTCATAATTGATTAATTTTACAAGATTAATACTGTAATTTTCCTGCTTATTAATGTGAAGCTGCTTTGAATAAATCTCCATTGTTTAAAGGGTTAGTTCACCCAAAAATTAAATTTCTGTCATTAATTACTCACCCTTGTGTTGTTCTACACCCGTAAAACCGTCGTTCATCTTCAGAACACAAATTAAGATATTTTTGATGAAATCCAAGAGGTTTTTTATCTCCATTAGAAAGCAACATAATTACCACATTCAACATCCAGAAAAGTATTAAAGACATCATTAAAACAGTTCATGTGACTACAGTGGTTCAACCTCAATGTTATGAAGCGACGAGAATACTTTTTGTGCACAAAAACAAAACAAAAATAATGACTTTATTCAACAATTTCATCTCTCCCGTCAGTCTCCTACGCTGTTTACATCGCACAGGCAGTGTTGCAGCGCTTCCGTGTTTACGTCCGAACGGCGACTCAGTATTGGCCGACGCGGTTCACATGAGCAGCACGACATATGCGCCCACTCTAGTCACGTTGAAAATTTTAACAATGTCTTTACCTCTTTTCTGGTCCTTAAATGTGGTAATTACATTGCTTTCTATTGGGGATAAAAAAAAAACTCTTGGATTTCATCAAAAATATCTTAATTTGTCTTACGGGTATGAAACGACATGAGGGTGAGTAATTAATGACAGAAATTTCATTTTTGGGTGAACTAACCCTTTAAAGCACTACATAAATACTTAAAGAGAGAGTTCACCCAAAAATGTTAATTCTGTCATGATTTACTCACCCTCAAGTTGTTCCAAACCTGTATGAATTTCTTTCTTCTGCTCAACACAAAAGAAGATACTTTGAAGAATGTTGGTAACCAAACTGTTTCTGGTCCTTGCTGACCAGAAATGGTCCCCATTTACTACAGAAGTAAATGGGGACCAGCAATTCCTTGGTTACCAACATTCTTCAAAATATCTTTTGAAGAAGAAAGAAATTCATACAGTTTTGGAACAACATAAGGGTGTAAATGGGGGGTGAACTATGCCTTTAATAAATATTAATATATATAATACATTATAATTCATTCAATTTACTCAACACTTATTGTTCAGTTACTGACAATGATATACTGTCCTGGCACTACTTAAGATGTTCACTACAGTATTTACCTGGAGTGCATGCATTACCACTGGAAGAAGGAAGGCAACTGTCTTTCCAGAGCCCGTGTCTGCAGTGGCAATCACATCTCTGCCGGTTAAACCAACAGGAACCATCTGCATCTGGATGGGAGTGGGTGCCTCATAACCGGCCTTCTTCAGGTTGAGCCTGAGTGCTGTGGGAAAGTTACAGTGTTCGAACTCTATAATAGGTCTGCAGACCTCACTGCCAGCAGTCACTATAGCCAGCTCTGTTTGAACTCTCTTAATCTGCTCCTCAGTCAGTTCAGATATGAAACCATCCTCCTTGTAAGAGTAACTTTCAGTGTCAGTGTTTGACGCATTAGAGGTCTTTGAACCCTCCTGTGGATCTTTAGAAAAGACCTTCTCGCCAAAACCCAAGCACATTTTAGCTAGATGACTGGCTTTACACTCCAGGCTACAGACATCATTGTCTGTTTTATCGCAGATGTATTCTCCATATCGACCGCACATGACGCACACAGGTTCTCCCGGCTCTGGCCATCTCTGGTTCTTCTTGAAGGACTTCACTGGTTCCTCCTCTTCATCTGGTTCTTCGGTCTCTGTCTGATTGGGTTCCTCCTCTGTTTCAGTATTCACAGTCTCGTCTGGAGGACAGATGTCAGATGGAGATGTTGAAACGGTGTCTTCGGGTGTCGGTTTGCTTCTCTTGGGGTTCTGCTGATGGGACTCAGGGGCTCTCTTGAGCTTTAGCGATCTCGGCATAAACATTTTCTGCCCGCATTCACCACACAGATACGAACTAAAACAAAATAAAAGAACTAGGATGATTACATATCTTTTGGAAACGCTTTATTTCAGAGAACCCAAAATATGTGGACTGAGTCGCTTCTAAAAAGTCGCGCAGATGTGACGTCATGAAAACACAACCGTCAAGCTGGGCATTGTAGTTTTTAAAGATGAAAGAATTTCAATATTATTACATTAGTATTATACGTATTATATCAGTTCATAATATATCATTTAACTACTAATATTATGATTTTTATACAGCATATATTTATGCATATTTTCATGTATATTTCACAAGATTTAAAGGTCAGTAAGATTATTTTCCTTTATTGAGACAAACCCGAATTTTAGATTTATGAAATTCACCTGGACAAATTATTATACTAAAGTTTTAATGAATGAAATACGGCAGCATTGTACTTATTAAAACTGGTTATAAATAATAATAATAATTTTATATAATAATTTATTACATCAGTTAATAATATATTATTAAAAATATATTGAAATTTAACTTTTAAAAAGCATATAAGTCACGTATAAAAGTTCATGCATATTCGGCAAGACTTGAAGGTCAATAGGATAATATTTTACTTTTGAAAAATATTTGTGAAATTCACCTGGGCC
>RJVU01053127.1:5801201-5817377 GCA_003731715.1 Anabarilius grahami
TAGATACCAAATTTACCATATTTATGTATTGTAAAATAGTCATTTGACAGAAAAAGATAATGTTTAATAATAAAATAAATAAATAATGTTTTTTTTTTCATCTTGCCAAATTCGGGTGCAAAAAGGATTAAAAAAACAAAAAACAAAACCTTGTTAATTGTCACAATTTGTCAATAACTTGAAGTAGTACTGTGCTTTTTGCAATTATTTTGCAGCTAAATGGCAAATAATGCAGGTTTGCCAAAAATTAGTTGATTTGGTGTCGTTCCACAATCACAGAATTCACTGATTGATATGATTAATATTTAGGATTAAATACTAATGCTGATTATGTAATGGCCAATAACAATATAAATAAAAAATAAACCGCTAAAAACTAAAATCAATCTTTTTAAATGTTGCAAATTAATTTTGTGCCTTATTTTCTCATTCATACATGTTTCTTTACACAAATTTGTTAAGAACTTAAAGTAGTACTGTGCGTTTTGTTATTATTTTAATGCAGGATTGCAAAAATTGTGTTCATTTTGTGTTTTGCAATCGCAAAATCATGAAAAACTGGACGGACTGATTAATATGATGAATATTATATATTTAGGTTTAAATACCAATGCTGATAAGCCAGGGTTTTTCCTACATTGAAATTTTTCAATGGCCTATTATGTTTTTCTTGAATAACCACTGGGTGTGAATAGTGCTCAAAAGAACATCACCTCATCTTCACATGCAGCTGACATAAACCACACTTTCAGTAAACAAAAAGAAAATCCTATCCAGTGATGAAGTGTTTTCTGTGATGACAAATCTTTTGCGATGTCCAAATAACAGTCGCAATTCGCACGCAACGCGTCAACGTCCACTAATGTCCGATTCGTGACCGACTCATTTAAACAGATTAATTTTAATGAATCATGAAAACAACTGATCTGCCCACACGGTCTATAACGAATCATTTAGTCGAACAACTCTGAAATAAGAACATAAGTGTGTTTACCCCATTTATCAAGAGTGGTTAGTAAAATTAGCCTTAATAATCCACAGTATTTTCAGGTTATTTAAATGACAATGTGTAGTAATTAGGCCTTCCTATAAAATCTGTTAGTTTAGACTGGAGTGAGGTGAAACCAGAACAAAGCAAGTTGTTGTTAGCTAGGTGCATTCAATTGTATATGGTAGAAAATTATATTATTAGTTAATGTAACTTTTCAATGCTACTTTTTAATACTGATTATTAATTATTATTATTATTATACAATACCAAAATAATTTTCAGGTCTAGCAAAGAAGCATCTTCTCTTACAAAGCTATGAAATCACAGATTTTTTTGCAAAGAGGGCAAGAAAGAATTACGGTGAGACTGACGGGTACTTTATTGTCAGTATTGGGATCGCAGATCAAGTGGGTTGGGCACTTTTTACTTTTTACCACCGAAGACCATTTTTGACCCAGGAAAAACCCTGTAAGCCGATAATTATTTTTATGTTAGGGGTGATAAAAAAGAGGATAAATAGCTGTTATTACAATTCTATACTATTTTGTCTAAATAAAAAAACAAACAACTAAAAACTAAAATCAATCTTTGTAAATGTGAATCTAGGCATCACAACAAAACAGTACGAAAATGAATATTCATTTTGAGATTTGCTGAAGATTTAACATTTAATTGTTATTAAATTGTTATTGTTTTTAAAGACAAACTGTGAGTGTTAAGGCCCTGATATACTTCAAGTGAAATCAAAGAATGAACTGGTGTGACATAATTTTGAACAAAATCACCAAGTTTTATTGGTATTTGTTTCGGGAGTTTGAAACAGCGTGCCAAAGCAAAGTTTCTGGAAAATTTAGCTCCGGCTATTAAACACCTTTGTACTGCTATTGCTCCATGGTGATATGGTAAAAGGTAGATGTGGCTCTGAGGCTCCTCCGCCTTTGACGTGGAAATCCGGTTTATTTCTTCTGTTCAGTCTGTCAAGGTCAGACGTCTGCAAGTAAAAACAATAAACGCACTGGAAAGCTGCTTTATAGTAGAAAATGTAGGTGTAATTCTAATCGAAAGAGACACTGACACTATTTCTTCAAGTTTAACACTGTAAAGCTGATTGCTTTAAAATATCTATTGTGTAAAGTGTTATATAAAAAAACCTGACGTGATTTACTGGAGTGCTGAATTGCAGAGCTGGTGCAAACATATTCACATCACTATAATCAGATGCTTTCTTAACTGCTGTTTTCTCACCACTGTCATTTTCACTTAATGTTATTTTGTTATTGAGAGAAAACAGTACACCCCTGGTCACGTATTTTGAACTTCGTTTTTCCCATGAACAAAGAATGAAAAAGAACTTCGCTGTGAGTATATCGGGGCCTTTAGATGGCAGCAATGTAATGGTAACTGTCGTTCTGTCATCTTGCAGACAATGTTCCAGAAGACCTGAACGAGCCCTTCTACAGGGACCAGTATGAGCAGGAGCACCTGAAGCCTCCTGTAGCCGGCCTGCTGCTGTCGGCTGAGCTGTACTGCCGAGCAGGAAGTCTGATTCTGAAGAGCGATGCCGTCAAACCTCTGCTGGGTCATGACGCCGTCATCCAGGCTCTGGCTCAGAAGGGCCTATACGTCACCGACCAGGAGAGACTGGTGACCGAGAGAGACCTGCAAAAGAAACCCATTCAGATGGTGAGAGAACTCTTTTGCACACATTTCATGATTTACGCTCTCTGATTTCTTTTTTGTGACATTTGGTATTCTCGGAAATTATGCTTAAATAGCAAAAAATTCGATCAGATTTTTTGACATTCAATTCAGGTCGCTTTTGAATCTGGTTTTAAATTTGTTACATATCCGACTGATGTCTATTTCAGAAAAATGCAATACAATAACAACACATTAAGTGAGCTTTAGATTAAGGTATTCTAAATATTGGCCGCTATTTGATATGGTACAGAATCAGATATCTCGCCTCCCTAGGAAATACATCACATTACAGCAGTAAAATGTGTTGTTTCATGTTGTCTTTAAACCAAAGCAGCTTTTGAAAGGCCCAGAATGTGGTTTGGATAGACAACTCATAATTCTCTCTCTGTTTTATGTCCTTTATGTTGTCACATTGTTTAATTGAAGACGTATTTCGGGCTCATAGCATCTGCTTTAAAGATATAAAGAGTGCTGTTGTTGTGTGAGTGACTTCCTGTTGATATTTAATTACCGCGCCACTGTTTGTAGTGCCTCTGGCTTCCTCAGCCTCAACGGAGCACATATCATCGCAAACAATCTCTTCGCTGCGTGAATAACGATTTTGCATAGTGCCAATAATGATTCTAGTTACTGTATTCAGTGTTCCCCGTGACGAATTGATTATTTTTATTATATTAAATGATCACGTTGCTCTGCTGATAGTTATTTCTCTACAATTTAGAGTCCTAGAGCTATTGTTTTCACATGTAGCCGAACGCATCGCTGCGCTCATTGATTCAGGCCTGTATAGCTTGATCTCTTCTACGAACCAATGAACGTTTCAGCACCTTGAACTCGGAGCCCACAAATCCTCATTAGCGTCAGAAAGCCGTCCATCTGTCAGCTGTTCTACACCAGCTCTGCTACAGTAAGCCGTCTGACTACAAGATCTGTCACTCTTCCCGTGCTCAACTTTAACCTGTTTAGCCTCACGCTGTGGGTTGTTTGGCTATGGCTTTGTGGCGGTCCTGTTTTAAGAAAATACTGCAGTCATTACATCGTAATCTGAGTATAGAAATGTTTATGCTTCCGTTGGGTTATTATTGCTAGAATTAGACTCACTGAGGTGTCGGTAAAGGACCAAATCTCAATTTCTTTGCTGCATTTTGGCTTTTCAACTAATAACCCTGAAGTTAAACCTTAGATTATGTTGGAGCTTTGGCACGGCAATTGGTGCTAACGTAGGTTACTTGGGTTTGGGTCTGGCTTGTGAATTTTATAAATAAAATAGCCACACAAAAACCTGCATCACTGAAAATGATGGATTGTATTGGCCTAAATTAGTGTTTTTAAATTATGTCTGCCAGTTTTTATTAATTTGTAATTTAAAATATTTTATTATTTTTGTTTTGTAAGTAGCAAACAGTTAATGTAAAAAAAAATATTTAATAATTGATGAAACTGACAGTTATTGAACTGAAATGAAACAACACTGAACTAAATGGAGCTGAATATTGACATGATTGTCTTCTGTAGAGCTGCTTTACAGCTGAAATTGAATCCATTTCTTAACTGATGAATTTTACAAAATTAACGCTGTAATTTTCCATGTTTATTAAAGGGTTAGTTCACACAAAAATGAAAATTCTGTCATTAATTACTCATCCTCAAGTCGTTCTACACCCCTAAGACCTTCGCTCATCTTTGGAACACAAATTAAGATATTTTTGATGAAATCCGATGGCTCAGTGAGGCCTCTATTGAGAGCAAAGCCACTGAACCTCTCAAGGTCCATAAAGGTACAAAAAACATATTTAAAACAGTTCATGTGAGTTCAGTGGTTCTACCTTTAATATTATAAAGCGACGAGAATACTTTTTGTGTGCCAAAAAAAAACAAAATAATGACTTTTCAACAATATCATGTGATGGCCAATTTCAAAACACAGCTTCGGAGCTTTAAGAATCGAATCAGTGAATCGGAGCGCCAAAGTCACGTGATTTCAGCAGTTTAGCCGCTAGAAAGGAGATCCGAATCACTAATTCGAAACAAAAGATTCATAAAGCTCAGAAGCAGTGTTTTGAAATCGGCCATCACGAAGTTCGGTGGCTTTGCTCTCTATTTTTTTTACCAAAACACCAATTTTAATTTGGAAAATAAAAGTTTTGGTTATTAAATTTGAGTAACTGGTAACTGGGTGATCAGTTAAACCAGTCTTAGTAAAGTTCTTCGAGAGGTGGCTTGTTGTCAATATTTAAATCGAACAAATTTTAACATATTGCTACTCTTAGCATAATTTTTGGTCACTGTAAGATGCGTCCACACTGCTGACATTACCTGTTGTAGCTTTTCCACATTGTGTGCATGAAACAGACGCTGAACAGTCAAAACGCATCATCTGAGAAGTACTAATTATTAAACATCACTGTTTCGGTCAGTAATTTTGGCACTGTTTTGGCACTGTTTTGAAAAATCATACTTTTGGTTGGTGAAATTTTGATGCATGTCTAATATTATTGTTGTTCTTATATTGATTAAATTTGCATACATTTAGCACACTGGAAGTTATATTCATTATATCAGTAACTGGTCAACAGCAAGACTTTTATATATTGATATATTCATTCACTAAAAATGCTACATTTAGAGCCAATTTACTTGGCTTATCTCTCTTTTGGGGTGAAGGTGATAGGACACTACTTTCTTTTTGATGACAGAGTGCTGCTGTTTTGCAGAAACTTCCACACACATTAATAAGTTTTGACTGCACCAACTGAACGACTGCGGCGGTTTACCATCAATAATTCAGCGGGGCTTCTATTTTGGATGCGAGAGGCAAATCCTGTCAGTGTTTTGTGAGGTGATCAGAGTTTCATCTGCTTGTGCATTGAAATGTTCTTGAAAGTAAAAGGACTTTGTCATACACTTTATTTTATTTAAATCTGTATGCAAGGATTTAAAAGTTTAGTTCACACAAAAATGTAAATTCTGTCATCAGTTACTCACACTCACGTCGTTTCAAACTAGGGGTGCGCGATTTGGCATAAAAAATATCTTATCACGATTTGTTTTTTTAGGAAAATCACGATTCACGAATTTTGAAAAAAGTGACTGAGCAGTACAGCCAAACGAATGTAGCCTAAACTAATGTAAAAAAAAAAGTAGCCTTACAAGGTAACAAAATATAAAAGAAAAAAGAATGACAGACTATTTAGGCCAAAGTACAGATGGGTGAAGATGAAAATCTTAAATGTTATTAAAAATAAGAACAAAGATGCACATTACAAAAACAATATAATATACAAATGAAATAAACAGTGCTTTATTTTTTCACAGTAGGTGTATTTAATGCGGCACGGTGGCTCGGTGGTTAGTGCTGTTGCCTCACAGCAAGGTCCCCATTTCAAGTCACGGCTGAGCCAGGAGTTCTTTCTGTGTGGAGTTCGCATGTTCTCCCCGTGTCAGTGTGGGTTTCCTCCAGGTACTCCGGTTTCCAAAACCCGTGTCCAAAGACATGCAAGTTAGGTCAATTGGACAGTCAAAATTGCTTGTGTGTGAGAGCCCTGTGATGGACTGGCCATCTATCCAGGGTGCTTTCCACTGCCTCTGGCCTAGGAAACTGGGATAGGCTCCAGCCCTATGACCTAGAACAGGGGTGGGCAAACTCGGTCCTGGAGGGCCGCTGTCCCTGCAGAGTTTAGCTGCAACCATGATAAAACTCACCTGCGTGTAATCCTGAAGATCTTGATTAGCTGGTTCAGGTGAGTTTGATTAGGGTTGGAGCAAAACTCTGCAGGGACAGCGGCCCTCCAGGACCGAGTTTGCCCACCCCTGACCTAGAAGGTCGTATAAGGGTAGGGACACACCAAACCGATGCCAAAGAACTAGCACTGATAAAAGCCGACTATGTTGTCGCCTGCGTGAAGAATACACAGGGAAACGATAGTCGGCCGACGCTTAAAAACGGTCCGACGTTGCCCAACAGCCGATCTTCGGCTTGGTGTGTCTCTGGCTTAAGGAATAAAGAGCGAGAAAGAGAGAGAGGTGTATTTAATAGTATTATTCAAGTAAGAAATTGACAGTAACTTCACTGTATAAATTATATATACACTGATTCTCACGTGATAAGACACGAAAGACAAATTAGTTAAGTTTAGACAGGCTAGTGTGTGTTTCTGAGTGTACGCACACAGAAAAGTGTATGCTAGAACAACGTGTGAATAAAATCTTCAACTGGCAAGGCTTTAAAATGTATGCAAATATTAAACGTTTGTGATTGTGAATATGGACCTTTCTAATTGAACAGCATTTTTTTTTCTACTGTACCTTTAAGACTTGTAAATGACCTCTGTTGTGATTGGATGGTGATAGTTATGTTTATAGCTCTGACATTATTATTGTGACATACTTAGTTTGCACATGGGCTGGATGGACTGTGTGTGAAGTTTTGGAAATCTAACTCTTTAATTCAAAAGTGTAAGGAAAATCTTGTATGGAAAAATGTCATTACTGCTTTCTCTCTCTCTCTCTCTAGTCTCTACTGAAGAATCGTATTTGCTACTGCAGCTGCCGCCCACCCACACACAACCCCGCATTCATTTTACATTATAGACTCACTCAAAAATACATACATACGCACACATATGCAGCTCGCACTCTCACCCACATAGTCACGCCACAGCGAGAAAAAGATGTCATAATAGTCATTGTGTTCAGGGATTAATGTAATTTAACAGCACACATAGATCTGATACAACATGTCGATTTTTATTATATTGTATCATCAAAATATTTTTTAAATATATGTATGAAATATTAATAATGCATTTTTAACTTGTGTGTGTGTGTGTGTGTGTGTGTATATATAATTAATAAATATATGTGTTTTTAATTGTTTTAATAATTATTTAAACTTGTATTATATATTTAAGTTATATTAAAGATATACAATGAGGTATATATGCATATATTTATTCTCTAATACAGCATATACAATAATTTAGATTATTTAAATGATAAATTTATATGTGCATATATAAAAACAAAAATATGTCTGACATTATGAAATATGAAAAAGTATTATGAAATATGAGTGTTGTGTTGTTTAATTATATTTTTAATTTATATTAATTTATGAATCAAATTTGTTTTATATATATATTCTGTAGTGTATATAGCATATGTATGCATTTAAAAAAAAATGTTAATTTATATTTAATTATATTTAAATGTAATTATTATATATTTAATATATAATGTAAAACAATTTAATTTCACTTCCTCTGTGTTAACAAGCCCATATCATCATATATAATGTTGTTGTGTAATGAGATTGTATCTTTATGTTTGTACAAACTCAGTCCATTGAGATCGGTACCCCTGCATCGTTACTCTGAGAATTAATTGTGCTTAACTAAGACTAATAAATGTTTTGACAAGTGTAAATTATAACACCAGAGATGCAAGTATGCAGCCTCTTAATGACATGACGCTATAAATGGCCCTGGCAGACAATGAGAGAGAGTCATATTTAGAGCTGTGGTCTCCTCAGGGATGGATGTTATTTACATACGTGCACAATGCGGAACTGATGATGTGACGGCACTGAGAACATTTTTACATTTCCTGAAGACATATGCTCGCCTGTTATATAAAAAATGAGCAGCGATGCGATGCAGTGACTACCTTTTGAGTCCTTTAATTCCCGTACTTGTATCTGAACATTGAAGTCCAGACATCTGAATTTGAGCAGTCCAATAACTCATATTTTATAATGTAGTTTACATACAGCTGCATGGCATGAACCCGAACTAAAGATATTGCATTCGAGACATAGACTTCTGCATAATTCACAAACCAGCGCAGTATGCACACTTGACCTACTTCATGTCTCTTGGCATCAGTGCTTGTTGATCATGAATGGAGGCAGTACTTTTTGTTATTAGGTTCTTGTAAGTATTTAGATTTAATTTGAGTATTTTGTGCAATAATTGTTACTATACTGACGCAGGCTCCCAGGGCACACATGGTGATTAGGTATTTCCTGTTTCAATGCTTTTTGATATTCTCCTTAATTAAATGGGAATTTCTTCAAAATATTATTGTGATTTACTGGGGAAATGTACATTTAATTCTTATATATTATTAAATGTTATATTTTATGCTTGATGGTGAGTAAAATTATAATTAATTTTAAATTTTAGGTGAACTATTCCTTTACTTTTTGTTATTAGGTTCTTGTATTTAATTCGAGAACATTCTGTGCAACAATTTTTACTATACTGTCGCTGGTTCCCAGGGCGCACATGGTGATTGGGTATTTCCTGGTTTTCCACTTTTTGAGATTTTTCCTATAATTAAATGGGAATTTCTTCAAAAGATTATTGTGATTTACTGGGGAAATATTAATTCTTCTGTAATTTTAAATATTGTATTTGGATGCTTGATGGTGAGTAAATGATGGATGCTATGATCAGGATTTTTGCATCCGATGCCGACTACCGATTTCTTATCCTGATCATTCAAGCTTTATATGATATGATATGTAAGCTCTCTGTTGACGTCACTGTTAAAGCCTTACTCATTTTCAGTTATTTCAAGAATAAGTGGCAAACTTAAAGGGTTAGTTCACCCAAAAATGAAATTTCTGTCATTAAGTACTCACCCTCATGTCGTTCCAAACCCGTAAGACCTTCGTTCATCATGATCTTTGAAACACAAATTAAGATATTTTTGATGAAATCCAAGAGGTTTTTTTTTTCCCCAATAGAATGCAACGTAATTACTGTCATTCAAGGTCCAGAAAAGTACTAAAGACATGGTTAAAATAGTCAACCTGACTACAGTGGTTCAACCTTAATGTTATGAAGCAACGAGAATACTTTTTGTGTGCAAAAATAACAACTTTATTCAACAATTTCTTCTCTTCCCTGTCAGACTCGTACGCAGTTGATGCAGTGAATGCAGTGCAGCGCTTCCGTGTTTACGTCCAAACGCCGGCTCAGTATTACCGTAGAACCCGGAAGCGCTGCACTGCGTTCACTGCATCAACTGCGTACGAGTCTGATAGGGAAGAGAAGGAATTGTTGAATAACTATGTCTTTAGTATTTTTCTGGACCTTGAATGATGGTAATTACATTGCTTTCTATTGAGGATTAAAAAAAACCTCTTCAATTTCATCAAAAATATCTTAATTTGTGTTCTGAAGATGAACAAAGGTCTTACGGGTTTGGAACAACATGAGGGTGAGTACTTAATGACAGAAATTTCATTTTTTGGGTGAGCTAACCCTTTAAAGTAATGGCTTATAACTCTGGTATATGGTTTCATTTGATAGAAAACCTTTCAAATTTTGAAGAAAATAGATTTTGCTCATGTTTGGGGGTTCTTATGTTATAACACTGCTGAGAAAACCCCAGAAAAAGTATTGCAATTTATTGATTTATTTTGTTATTATTTATGCTTGACAAGATGACTATTAGACAGTATATATGACTGGTCATAAAATCAAGTTTGGGCTTCTTCACAATCATGTCAACTGCACATTAAATTGCGATCGGTTCGTGAGATTGGCCATATTTAGTGACTACCAATAGATAGTACAGTACCAAAAACCAGTATAGTCATAGAATGTGATTATTGGCCGATACCGATCTGTGGCTGATCGATTGGAGCATCCCTAGCAAATGATGCATAATTTTCATTTTTACTTTGAACAATTTTTTTACTTTTGTTAAAAGGTTTTTGTACTTAAATTTGATTAGAGTAAATTCTGTTCAAAAATTTTGCTGTACTGACAAAGGCTCCCAGGGCCCGCATGGTGATTGGGTATTTCCTGCTTTCCCACTTTCTCTTCAACTCCTTTTTGTTGATATTCTCATATTAATCCTCATTCAACAGCCAGACAAACTTGTCAATCAAATCGTGCATCTTCACAAACAGTCACGGTCAGGTTGAATGCTGTAGCTCTACACGCCGGCCTGACGCTCCCCTCCCCACTGTTCACACACGCTCTGTTGCCATAGCAATGCCCTGTAAATGCGGGAGGCAGCATGCTTACAAGGTGGATCCATTAGTGCAAAGTGCAATTTAAATCCAAAAAGCCAAGGTAAAAGTAATCTTCAAATTGAGGATTAAAAGGAAGGGTTGCACAAAGCTATATCAGCATTATTCAGGCCTTTTGCTTAACTCTTGTCTTTCTTGGCTGGCTGCTGTGATGTTTTTCTCTTCACCAATCAGACTCAGCAGATGAGATGTACCTCGACACGACAGGAAATCACCTTGTCTTACTAGCATTAATATTAAATGCTTGCAATATTTGATGTGTCTTTTGGTTTAGCTCAAATGAGAATGTCTAGGCAAGTGTTTCACCAGTAGGTCCACTCGAAAGGAAGAGATGTGGTTTTGTTCAGTTGATTTAGTTCTCAGGCTGTCTTGGAGTGGCGAGGGAGCCTCAGAGGAGAATGTTTTCAGCCCGACTTCAACAAAAGCCTGTTTACAAAGAGCCATTTCTAACGTGTCAGTGCTGTTTTTTAGCGGTCACAGCTAGTATGTCTCATCAGCATTGTCAAGCCTTAAATTTAGGCCAAAGATGAGTTTGAATTGACTGTGGGAAAGGAATTATTTTATTATGTATGACTTTTAATTGTGTATTTAATTATTATTATTAAAAATATTAAAGAAAATGTAGATTACATTTTTCTATTATCATCAGCATTATAGGCCAAAGATTGGTTTAGCTGTGACAAAGGAATATTCAGTATATTAAAGCTAATATTTTGATATTATTCCTAAATAAGGCACTTGACACATATTAATGAGTGTATGTAGTGACATTAATAGTTTTTTTTTATTACCCACAATTCAATTCTAACATATATATATATGTAGAGGTGAAAGAATGCATTAAAAACTTTGTTTGCTTCAGAATTGTGGGTAATTTAAAAAAAAAACTATATATATAGGTTGTTTTTTTGTTGTTGTTGTTTTCAATTAAATCGTTGCCTTTGAGTTTTGATAAGTACGTCAATATATATATTTTTTCCCATTAAACGTACAGCCCTATACCCAGATGTTTGTATTTTTATGTGCATTTGTGATGCAGTGAAGAGCAGTGACTGCTGGGAGTGGAAACAAGGGACAGTGCTTTATAAGAAATTCATTACAGGACAGTTTCTCCTTTATACAAGGATGGATAAATATGAAAAAGTTGCTTTTTTGGACACATGGGTTTTGCATTATATAACAGGCTAATTTTGTATTTGTGGGCTGCATTTGTTTTAGATCTTCAATGGGAACATGATTATAAATGCATGATTTGAAAATACTTTCTGTGGGAATTTGTAGTAAGTACAGAGGAAAACATTTCATGGGTAAACTTCAGACTTCAGACATGTTGAGCTTTGGTGCTCACATAAGAAACACAGGTTCAAATCCAACCTGCAACATCTGTTGATCTCATTCCCCATCTTGCTGTCCTCCTAAAGCCTAAAAATTAATAAACCACTGAGCTGTTAATCTCTGTTTTGAAGCTATTATGAACAGATCTTCATCTCAAGCCAAAAGATCAAATCTTTGCGCACACTCTGACCATTAACACCCATTCAAACTGCAAAATGTTTAATCAGTAAAAGGATTTATAAGTGTAATCAGCTTAAACGAGAAGGCCGACTCTTACGCAACAGACCATCTTCTGTTTTTTCTCCTGTGATGAGGCGTGGGAGTGTCACAGCTCATGTGGAGAGGAAATCAGACCCACTCAAGTGAGAAAAATTGCTGACTGAACAGCATATCTCAGTGTCACTGGGGTCCGTCAGAGCGAATCTTTCCATCTAACCGCATTCATACACATCTGATGTGACAGAAAAGCTGTGCTGTGGCATTCTGAACTACCTGTTCAGCTCAACGAGCGCTCAGATTTACAGTGAAAGGTCAGAAATTTTCCCAGGCAGCAAAAAGCATGTGTGCTAAGAAATGTGTAACATCTGCATTTAGAGTATTCAGCATAAACACTGATAAATATGATGTAAATTAAATAATGATAAATGTGCTATGAATTTTTTATTAAAATATTTTTCATTGTTTATGCATATGCAGTCTTGGTCAGAGTTAGTAGAATATTCCATACTTTTTGCAACCTCCTTTTGCCAAGATAACAACATAGAGTCTTCTTCTACAATGCCTTATGAGGTTGAAGAACACCTGATAAGAGATCAGAGACCATTCCTCCATACAGAATCATGTACATGTATTCGTCCCGAACCATCACAGTTCAGTGCATACAGTCAGACAACAAATACAGTCAGTCACAGGCAATCCACACTCCAATCCAGAAAGGGGTGCGTGCGGTAATGCAACACTGTTTGCTAACCATCACAACAGGAAAAAGAGCAGAGGAGACGATCTGTTAGGGGTGGGGGGGGAGCAATTTATATGTGAATCACAATTCACAATTAATTCTTTTAATATTAATAGTGTTATTAATAAAAAATAACTCGCGAAAAAGACGCTTTGGCTTTGTGTCTTTTCCGCGGCTTATTTGTTTCCGCCTTTCAGATGCATTCAATCCCGAATTCAGTTCTCTTTCACTGCTAATTGCGCTTGCATGGTCAAATACACACACACGGTTATGTCATAATGCACATTTTTGTGGACTATTCAGGTAAACACAGTCTGTTATGTCCTATGTAAACATAAACAGTTAGGAGAATATACTGTTGTGTAACAGTATATCAGATCCGTGCATTTATTCTTAAAGGGACTGCAGCCTCATAAACTGTTGCCATCTATTTTATTAATGTTATTTAAAAATAAATCACTCGCTGCTTTTGACTGAATCACTTTTGTATCTTTAATATGAATCAATTCATATTTAATTTATACAGTAAAGACTATACAGTGTTTTATTTTTACATTTGATTATTCAATTTCTATAGTATTTCTTACTACATGGTAAATAAACCTAGGCTACTGTAACTGAAAAACTTAGTTTATTTAATTTGTATATTTTTTTCTTTTGTATTTGTCCTATTGTTTGTCATTTGTTTCCTTGTTCATATCAAAATATAAAAAATATTTGTTAATATCAAAAATAATATAAAATTGCCTGCCTTGCCTGCCTGTGCTGTACCAACTACCTCAGGGGGGACTAAATTCCACAAGTTCGAACAAACTTAATTTGCACTATTGTCTGTTCAAAATAAATTAAAAGAAACCTATCATTGGTGATTTCTTGTTTTGTTTTTTTTACCGTAGCCGAACTCGTATCGAACATGACCCCAAAACCGAGGTATGTACCAAACCGTGACTTCTGTGCACCTTTACACCCCTAATACACACACACAAATATTTTTTATTTTATTTATGTATTTATTTATTTTACTTTTTGCGTTAAATCAAAAGTAATTTAACATAAAATGACAATTAAATAAAAAATATAACCTTGTATAGGCATTAAGGAACGCTTAGCAAGCTAACAAATTAACAATGACAGTTGATTGCTTTAAAAACATCAGTCAGTCAGCTGGAAGGACAGTGACGTGATCATTGTTTATTAGATGTGCTCAACTCTCTTCTTGCAATGTTTTCTGATTCACTATTTACCCACTGTGCACCAGTCCTTTCACTGAGGTTTGCTTTCAGCAAAACAAAATCAATATCCTCCTAAAGTGTCTTATCTCTCTGTGCACACAAGGCTTTTAATAAGACAGCCACATTTTCTTTTGTGGTCGACATGGGGGGTTCATTTTTCATTTGCTTGTTCCCAGAGGACATGACCACTGACATGACCATGATGGGGATGATCCGTTGTTTTGCTTGTGGATAAATTAAGGGCGATGTCGAAAGTGTTATTAGACACTGTGGGGAAGCACACTTCCCATCTTTACACCGGTTATGTTAACGGATCTCGCAAGTGGACTGAATCTACAACGCTAAACAAAGAGTGCGTCCAATTCCCAAGCAAACGATTTTTATAAACCAGTTCATTTTAGTGAATCAAAAACATACAGCATAACCAGTGTAGTCTAATTCCTGACAAATAACTCTTAAGGTGTGGTCACATTTACCGTTGTTAAGAAAATGTTTGCAGGCGAAATCCAGTTGATAGAATTCCATAGAAGTCCACGTGATCTGGAATTTTCCGTGAGATTGAAAGATTTCTCCATGCAGATTTTGCAACGGGTTCAAATTGGTTCATGTGGATTTGCTGCGCTGACCGACAGAAAGCTACTTGGTTTGAAAGTCACTTCTGTGTGAGCTGTGCTTCACACATCACTATTGACTAGACACAATGTGACCGCACCTTTATGAGCTCATTCCTTGAATCAATCCAATCCGTCACAATCAGTTTAGTTTCAATCAAGAACAGTGACTCTTATGTGTTGTTGTTTTTTTTTGCGATATCAGTACAGTCCGATTCCCAAACGAATGTCTCTAATGAGTCTGTTCTTTTAGTAAATCAAACAGATTATAACTGTGTGGGACTGAAATTGTGTAGTAGTTTGCCAAATCTTTCTTCTTTAAAAATACTAAAAGAATCATTAATAGTAGGAATCATTACATGTAATCAGAACCAAAATCATTAAATTCTTTACAGTCCACATCTCTATTTCAGAAAGAGTGATTTTCAGGGCGGTCACACCTGTCAATTTCACTCGTCAAGTACAAGATATTATATTTATAATGTTAGAGAGGATGGGCCCCCAAGAAAGAGCAGAAGCGACTGTCCTATCTCAGGGAAGATAATCTCTAATTGGGTCGAGCAACAGGGGACGGATGCTGTTGTTTCCAGGGCAACAAACTCCAGAGAGGAACGACTTGCTGCCAATTGAGAGAGTTACAATTGTCGGTGTGTATATTCTGGAGAATGGGCCTGTGTCAGCACTTTAACAGGGCTTAACAATCTTTTTATTGATTTGTCGTTCACAGAGCGCCCACCTGGCCATGATTGACACTCTGATGATGGCGTACACAGTGGAGACGGTGAGTGTGGAGAAGGTGATGGCCTGCATGCAGCAATACTCCACCGATTACCCAGACGGAGATGTGCCCTATGACACAGAGGATGCGGTCACCAGCTGGATGAATAAGGTCTTTTTTTCTTATTTAAGTCCTAAACTTATCCATAATGCAATGCAAGTGCATTTGCTGTGCCTGCTCATCATCTTATAAAAACATTTAACACAGACAGAGGATTGACTTGAATATTTCCTTATTGGCACATATCATCTCTGAGGGCATCTTTAAGTGTATGTGATGGGATGACTTTTGTTTACATTCCCTTGCAGGCCAGCTGTACAGGCAGCCTAAATCAAGACACTACCACAAATGTACACACACACACATGCTAAACAGACCGTGAGCAAACCATGAGGGACTGCAGGGAAATTTCTGTTCTGTTTGTTAAACATAAACAATACAATATTTGAATATATACAACAAATCAACAAATATATCTCCATTTAATAATGCAGTAATGCAATAATTAAACAATAATTTGGGGCAA
>RJVU01053127.1:5832254-5844911 GCA_003731715.1 Anabarilius grahami
TATAATTTATTTCTGTGATGCAAAGCTGAATTGTCAGCATCATTACTCCAGTCTTCAGTGTCACATGATCCTTCAGAAATCATTATAATATGCTGATTTATTATCAATGTTGGAAACAGTTGTGCTGCTTAATATTATTTTATAACCTGTGATACTTTTTCAGGATTCTTTGATGAATAAAAAGTAATAAAAATCAGCATTTATTTCAAATAGAAATCTTTTGTAGCAATATACATTACCGTTCAAAAGTTTGGGGTCAGTAATTTTTCTTTCTTTTTTTTGAAAGAAATTAATACTTTTATTCAGCACGGATGTGTTAAATTGATAAAAAGTGATAGTAAAGATTTATATTGTTAGAAAAGATTTATATTTTGAATAAATGCTGTTCTTTTTAACCTTTTATTCATCAATGAATCCTGAAAAAAGTATCACAGGTTCCAAAAAAATATTAAGCAACACAACTGTTTCCAACATTAATAATAACTGAGTATCAAATCAGCATATTAGAATGATTGCTGAAGGATCATGTGACACTGAAGACTGGAGTAATGATGCTGAAAATTCAGCTTTGCATCACAGAAATAAATTATACTTTAAAGTATATTAAAATAGAAAACCATCATTTTAAATTGTAATAATATTTCACAATATTTTTGTTTTTCCTGTATTTATTATGAAATAAATGCAGTCTTAATGAGCATAAGTCTTCGTTCAAAAACATTAAAAATAGTAATGTTTCCAAACTTTTGACCGGTAGTGTATATAAACACTTTTGTATGTGTTAAGATAGTTTAAAGGAGCTGGAGAGGCCATTTAGCAACATCATTACAGAGAGCTGTACTATTATGAGGGTAACACAAAGTTGGGTTGGGCTTGCTGTTGTCTTGTGTAACTGTGGGTCCTGTCCCGTTTTCTGTTTTGCATCTAGGTTCACGACCTCGTGTTTTTTCAGTGTCCAGCCTGTCTCTGGCCTCTCTTGGAGATAATGACAGTGTCAACTCGGATAGGAAAACACCCAGGTAAGAGGCAATTTAAGCAGCCAACAGAATAAGAAAATGTTTATTTCTTGTGTTTCCCTGCAATTGTATGTATTTCTCTAACTTTTCTGTACATTACTAATCCAGTATCCTTTGAATTCTCTGTATTTTTCCTTCGTATTCTTGAATGTTCTTGCGTATTAGAAGCAATAGCTTAGCATCTGGCAGTCTTTTCTTCTTTTTGAGCTCTCCTCGTGTGAGAAATAGAAGGTCAGTCTTAGTTGGATAAGACTCTTTATGCATTCATCTTCTGTTCAAGAAGAACATCCTGTTTTGCTATGAGCTTGGCAGCAACACGAGGAATGATCCCCAATCTTTGAACTATAAAGATGGCTATTATAGTTCACCCATCACCGCTTTTTTTTGTTTTATTTTGTCATTATTAAACAAGCATTGATTTAAGGTCACTAACACTCACGCTGGAATTGAATGGCACTGAAACCACAATAAAGATCTGCACTTCACACTTATGCGAGAGACTTATTTAGAGGCTTCAATAATGTTATTAAAATAACTATTTAAAAATAAAAATATATTAAACTTCTTAATACATTTTCCTGGTCTTAATGTACATTTAATAATCGGTTGCTTTCTGAAATACGTCATATTAAAAGTGTTTTATTTTTGTTGTTTCATTTTATGCTTATGACAATGAAATACATAAAAAAACAATGTTATGATTAAGAGCCATAAATCAGTCCCTAAGTCCTCACTGCCTGATTTTGCATGAGAGCAGGAGTTGTTAGTAGGTGTATCAGCACTGTTCCTGTCAGAGTTTGCAGGACTCAGTTTATCATGTCATCCCAGTAGGCCTGACTCAGCAGACGGTTGCCTTTCGCCCACTCGCTCCAGCAGTCGTAATGGAGAGAAAGACTGGGAGAATGGTTCCACCACATCCTCACTGACATCCAACACCGAATACACAGGTTAAAATAATTTTTCACTGTATTTGACAGCTGCAACTCCACCTCCAGTCCACCAGAGGGAGCTGCAGTCTGTATAATAGTTCTGAGCAGTACTCTCTACATAGAAGTTTTACTATATGGCCAAACATTTGAACATTATTAACATTATGTTCCATTTTGTATAAAACACGCTCAGAACTTCAGGGGATGGCTCCATCTAGAGGACTGGAGGGTGAACCGCAGACTCGGATGGTACAATAACTTATTCTACAATATTCTAATAAACTATGACATTTCTTTGCTGCAGGTCCTAAATTATATAAGGAGCCCAGTGCAAAGTCAAATAAGCATATAATTCAGAATGCTTTGGCACATTGCTGTTTGGCTGGCAAAGTCAATGAGGGACAGAAAAACAAGATTTTGGAGGTAAGCATGTCCGTTGATTTCATTAAATTTATACAATATATATATATACTATGTTTTATTCATTATATTTATTTGTTTTCTCAAGGAAATGGAGAAATCAGGGGCCAACAACTTTCTGATCCTGTTCCGGGATTCCGGCTGCCAGTTTCGCTCTCTCTACACGTACTGCCCCGACATGGAGGAGATCACCAAGTTGGCCGGCATCGGTCCTAAAACCATCTCACGCAAGATGATCGACGGCCTCTACAAGTACAACTCAGACAGGAAGCAGTTCAGCCAAATTCCAGCCAAGACCATGTCTGCAAATGTCGACGCCATCACGATCCTTAGCCACCTGTGGCAGACCAAAAAACCAGGAACACCGAAGAAAGTAGCGGCCGTAAAGTCCTAGTGTTTCCTGACGTCGGATGAACACAATCTCAATGCACTTGTTTGTACATATTCTAATCATACAACACTTTTTACACTCTTTCGTCAGTTTTTGTTAGGACACACAAGTTGGCGAAAATTATGCACAACTGGAATGTAAAACTCTACGGGGTGGCAAATGGATCAAACTCATGTGTCTAACACCCAAGACTGTCTGATTCAAGTTGTTTTACTGCACCGTGTATGTGTTGTTTTTATGTAAATGTGCCAAAAAAAAGGAAATAATGAAACGTTGTCATGGATGACCTATTTTAATTTGGTACACTAAAGCACTGAATGTTCTTAGTTTGTACATAAATCTCGCACATATGTTGACGTGTGGCCTTATGTTGCTTTTTTTTTTTTGTCTAAATTTTAATCTTGTTTTTATTTGATTTATTATTATTATTGGTCCTGTTATGATTGTACGGCTGCTTATGGAAAGGTTCTCACATGCATAGCTTGTGATTTATAACAGTTTAGTACTGCAAGGGAATCCTGTCATATCTAGTATTCATTAACCAGTGTGTTAAAGTGCAGTGGTGTTGTTTGCAGGCCGAACCCACTTTTGATGGGTTTTTCAACATTATCTAATGGCATTGATTCACAGCAGGATTGTGAATTCATTTAATTTCGTTCCTGTAGGTGTATTAACTTTTTTTTAATATATATATATACATTTTGTTTTGTTTTGTTTTTTTGACCGACTGAAGGAAATGTTCATCTTAATGATCTATTTAATCAATATTTATCTTTCATAAAAGGTCTTAAATAAGACTAGGGGTTAGAAAACCAAACCTTTCTGTTAAATCAGTTTATTATTGTTGGTGCGGGGAAAAAAATCAGGTGGATTATGATAGACTGAATTGTTTCAACGATATTTCCATGGATTAAGATATGCTGGAATAATAACCATTTTCAAAATACTTTTGTACTGTAATGTATGCTTGTGGTGACTGATCTGAAGTATTTCCCTGTCCTGGGTCACGCAGAACTATTAAAAGCAGTTTACCAAATGATATTTTACCAGATTGTTGGAGACATTTCCATGTTTTGCGACTGAGGGCTAAATCATTTGAATGGTAAATTATTTAAAATAATAAAAATACAGGTTTTGATTTGTTGAAGAGGTCAAAACAAGCCACATTTGTATGCCTGGAATCTGTGTGGCATTTTAAGACGTTATGAATCACAGTCTGTTAGCATTCCCCTGTAAGGTGCGATCATATTAGCGAAATTTTGGTGAAAATTCGCTAAAATGAAATTTCTTGGGCAAAAATGGCCATTGTCAACAGTGTAGCGATGTATGAAGCACAGCTCACACAGAAGTCATTTTCAAACCAAGCAGCTTTCTGTTGGTCAAAGCTGCAAATTTGCGTGACCTACTTCAATCCGTTGCGAACTCTACATGGGGACATTTTTGTGAAATTACCAATCTTGCGAATACCTATTAAAATGACAAGATTTCAACAGAAAAAATTTGCCAAACAATAATAGCTTAATGTGACCGCACTTTTAATCGTCTTAAGGCAAAATGTGGCTGTATACGGGTAGAGGCGTTTGTTGCCTGGCGAAAAAAACAGCCTTCCTTTTGTGCTCTTTATTTCAATAGGAATTGTAAAAATTGTCATTATTTTTGGTGCTTGCCTCCTGAAACAAACTTGCACACGTACTCACATACAAACATCTATTAAGTAGTTCTGACTGATGTGTCTTGTGTTTGGAATGGAAATGCGCTCAGCCTTTAATACAAAGTACCCTGTTAGGACGCCATCTTTAATTTATTAGAAAGGTACTACTGGAAACTGAATTATTGTTTGGTCATTTCGGGTCACAAAGGAGGGTTACTTAACTGTAAATGAGCACGATTGAAAACTGTACAGTGTGTGTTCTCTGATCTCTCCAGCACGTCTCTCTTTTACATTTTCTTTCAGGCGTGCATATTGTTCAAATAACATGTTCGATTTCAATTGCATTCAATAAATTTCGCATGGCCTCATTTGCAGCCTGCTGATTGTTCTTTAACATAAGCTATTGAGTCCATTCATCTGTATTTCATGAATGTATGCCTCTAATTAAAGAATCACTCTTGAATCAAGCGAAAAGAATGGTTGTAAGGGAGCATGAAGAATCATTTTCACACATGTATTGGCACCTCTGAGTCCAGACCTATGTCCATCAAGAGGTGCATAAATTTTTGGTCAAGATCTTGCTTTGAAAATGCAAGAGTCAAGCACTCTGTAAAGTCTACTCCAGCACATCCCAAAAGACTTACAATAAATTTAAGGTTTGGATTCATGTGTGAAAATGATTCTTCATGCTGCCTCCCAACAATTTGAGCCTGATAAATCTTGATATTGTCATCCTGGAATATGGCCGTGATGTGTCTTCCTACATGTTTGTTTAAGAAATGAAAAGCTACACTAAAGTTAGAAGAACTGTAAATAATCACAGCAATAATCATCCACTTATAGACTCTTATGTATTTGCCTTGTACAAAATAAAATAGTAAGTGCTACATGCCTTCACATGCTATCGGAATTTTGCTACTTCCCACTTCGTCACCTTCAAGTGCTTTGGAGGAAAAAACAGCAATCGTGGAGTTGTCTATTTAATGGAGAAATTAAAGCCGAAATGATAGGCCTATGTAGCGGCACATTCGTTGGCAACCATAAACATTCACCGTGCTATCTCAGTCAGCTTGAAGATGAATCTGGAATTTTGATTAAATACAGGCTATTTTGCTGTGTAAAACATAGAGTAGGCTATGTTTCAAATGGTTATTCTTATATGTAAATATGTACTGCTTTAAAGGGGTCATGAATTGAGAAATCATCTTTTCCTTGAGCTTTTGATATATGAGAGGTCATCGTAGTATAAGAATGTCCTGTAAGTTTCAGAACAGAAAACTTCCTTGTTAGTCCAATAAAAGCTTTTATTGACACCATGCCCATCGAACGACTAATCCTGGAATGTGCCTATCTATAGATAGGTGAAACACCGCCTCCGCAGAGGAAATCAACTCCTAATTCATCATTGCAACGTTAGCCCCGCCCACTGGTGTGTTAGTGAGATGACGAGGAGAGAAGAGTGATACAACAGAACAAAAATAACATTACCTTTCAAAGGATCCTTATGCTAGGAATATGGTTATTTATTTTCAACAATGTGAATGTCTCAGTTGAGCTTTATTTATTTCTATTTGATATTTCACTGTGGATTCTTTGGCGCAGGCTTTGCAAACAGACTTTTATGATATGGACTTGACAGTAATGCAGTAATATATTGCGTTTGCACTTAGTTACAATGAAAGCATTTGTTAGCGTGCAGAAGTTGAGATGCAACGACAAGATCACTGCTTTCAAGCGCTCAACATCATGTCTGTGATCGGCTGTTTATCAATGTAGCTTTTCATCCCACGATCTAAATATAATGCCATAGATCTAAATGTAATGCAGCACTTTTCACGATTAGTGGGGAAAAAAAACATCACGTCAATTTGACATCCACACACTGATGTCGAAAAAACGTCAAATTGACGTCAAAAGTTGACATCCATTTGACGTCCACACAGTGATGTCCAGCTGATGCTGAAAAAAATATCAAATTGACATCAAAAAACAGGTAAAAAATGCAAATCAAACTGATGTTAAAAATTTGACGTCCATTTGACATCCACACACTGATATTCTTTCGACCACCAAAATAACGACGCAATGCAATGAAAGAAAAATACAAAGTTCTGTCATGAAACTCTAAATGGGCAGGCTAATAGGTCCTTAACTCAACTGCTCGTAATCACATCATTATCTATAGGACACAGATGATTGGTTCCTACTGTATTAGTAGCCAATGAGCCTGCATGCTCAGTCTTCAAATACACGAATAGCATTAGCAGTGCAGCATGCTTCAGAAACCCTCGACCTTCCCCAGCTCCACCTGTATAGATCTGCTACGGGTAATTCATGTATGCTATATTGTACAGCAGCAGCATGTCTTACTTGCTCACAGCAGCGTGTCGTGTATGTACTGGCAGTAGCAAATCCCGTACTTGCTCTGCAGCAGCAGCAATAATCAACAGCAGCAGCAGCAATAAAAGCAGCAGCAGCGTAGCAGATGTATTCTACCAAGGCCAAACATATCAACATTGTCATACCCATTACCATGCCAAACACTCAGAGAGTTGTCATGACAGAACTTTTATTCAGCAAACTTCAAATCAATAATACAAATGTAAATAAAAACACAAATGCACCTATTCTGATTGAGAACAAAGATCAATGGCTGTCTGGCCCTTCTGGCGACCCATACCCCCATATCTGTCGGGAGCTGATCGGAGATAGTTTATGTATTTGATGATGTCAGCCTCAGGCGATTCTGGATTTGACTGCTGTACAGCACCTGAATGAAGATGGAACAACTTGTATCACTCATTTTAAGACATTATAAACTACAGCATTAATTACAAGATTTCCAGCCACCATCACTCATACTAAAATACTGTAGCAATCCACAAAATAATTTAAGTTCTCTAAACAAGCATGGATAACCACCTAGATCAGTAATCCTCACTATTTATTCCAAGTAAGCCACACCAGCAGGATAAAGTCAACAAGCAAGTCACCACAATAAAAAACATGCACGGAAATACACATCTGCCTAGTACAATATGCAATGCATTTAGCCACTGCCATTCTAATAATACAAAACTGTAAGTTGCTTTAAAAGTGGGGTGAGTAGATTTTCAAAAACTGATATCCATTCAATGATGTACAATTGACGTTGAAAAACTGACGTCCACAGACTGATGTCCAATTGATGTTGAAAAAAACCTATCAAATCGACGTCAATTTTTTTACGTCAATTTGACGCCAACACACTGATGTCCAATTGATGTCGGAAAAAAACCCACATCAAATTGATGTCAATTTGAAGTCCACACACTGATGTCCAATTGATGTCGAAAAAAACCCCATCAAATTGACGTCAATTTTTTTATGTCAATTTGACGTCCACACACTGATGTCCAATTGATGTCGAAAAAAAACCCACATCAAATTGACGTCATTTTGACGTCCACACACTGATGTCTAATTAATGTCGGAAAAAACCCCACATCAAATTGATGTCAATTTGACGTCCACACACTGATGTCCAATTGATGTCGAAAAAAACCCCATCAAATTGACGTCAATTTTTTAATGTCAATTTGACGTCCACACACTGATGTCCAATTGATGTCGGAAAAAAACCCACATCAAATTGACGTCAATTTGACGTCCACACACTGATGTCGGAAAAAAACCCACATCAAATTGACGTCATTTTGACGTCCACAAACTGATGTCTAATTGATGTCGAAAAAAAACCCACATCAAATTGACGTCATTTTGACGTCCACACACTGATGTCTAATTAATGTCGGAAAAAANGTTCCTCTTCAATGTAGGCTTTCATGGATGCTGTTTCAGGCTGGGACAATGGAAAGATTCTACCCTTGGGGGGCGCGGCTCCAGGAAGTAATTCTATGGCACAGTCACTGGGTCGATGAGGTGGTAATTCGGTGGACCTCTTCTTACTGAATGCTATGGCTAGGTCGGTGTACTCAACAGGTAATTCAGGTTTCTCAGAATCATCTCCAGCAATTTCCACGGAGCGGATGGGTAATGGAACTACGGGATGCAAGCAATGTTCATGGCAGTGACGGTCCCATTGTAGAATCTCCCCCTCCTTCCAGGACACATGAGGATTGTGAGTGCGGAGCCAGGGTAAGCCAAGGATGATGGGGTTTCCAGGTGAGTGGATGATGTAGAAGTGGATGAGCTCTTGATGCAGGATGCCAATTTGCAACTTTAATTCCCTGGTGATGTGCGCCACCCTGCCTCCTCCGATGGGTTTACCATCTAGCGCTTCCACTGTTAAAGAAGAATGATACTCCGTTAGGGTGATGTGATTGGCTTTAGCGAATGACTCTGACATGAAATTTCCAGCTGCCCCCGAATCCAACAGAGCCTGGGTGGAAATACTGCGGTCGTTCAGGATTACTTGAACGGGAATCTTGAGACAGTTAGATGAGTATTGGTGCTGAGGCGGCGTACTCATCGCTTTGGAACCTGTAGTAGACGGACGAATGGGGCAGTTGATTTTATAATGTCCAGCCTGACCACAGTACAGACACAGGTGTAGATGACGCCGACGCTCCCTCTCCTCCGGGTGCAGTGGGGTGTAAGCTAACTGCATGGGTTCGGGACCTGGGCTGGCGGAAGCGTGAGTTCGAGGGGATCGGCGGGAACGGAGCAGATTGTCTATGTGGATGGCTAGTTCGATGAATGAACCCAGAGAATTTCCCTCGTCACGACAGGCCAGCTCCGCTTGCAACTCCAGTGATAGTCCCCGTCGGAATAGCAGCTTTAAAGTATCCTCCACCCAGTTGGTTTGTGCCGCTAGAGTGCGAAATTGAAGTGCATACTCGGCCGCCGTATTCTTCCCTTGACTCAGCGCGAGTAGTTGCTCACCAGGATTCTGACCGCCAGCTGAATGCTCAAACACCTCTCTGAATTGCTGTAGAAACTCCGTGAATGTGGTAAACACTGAACCGTCCTCTCTCCAAATGGCCGTGGCCCAGTCTAACGCTTTGCCGGTGAGCAGGGAGCAAACGAAGGAAATACGGCTGGAATCTGTGGGATATAGAGAGGGCTGCTGATTGACATACAAGGAACATTGTAACAGAAATCCCTTACACTTCATGGGGGTGCCATCGAACTTGTCGGGGAGAGCTAGTCTGGGATTTACAACAGGTGGCCTGGAAACAGTGGGCGTGGAGGCTGCCGCAGCCTGCGGCGTGGTCGCCTCACTGGGATTGAGACGCCAGCCCTGCAGCGTCTTCACCAGTTCCTCAGACAGCGAGGTGAGTCGTGACAGTTGGTGGTGATGCATGGCTAGCTGATTGGCTTGGGCGGACAGTTCAGAGGATATCTGGGCCAGAGCTGCTGGATCGCTGTGTGGCGAAGTCTTCTGTAATGATGGGTCGGTAGAGAGTGGATCCATTTGCAGCTTTTATTAAAAGTACAATAATACAGCAGGGCAAAGACAATACCGTGGTCAGGGACAGGCTGGGGGTCAGGGCTGGCAGCAGATAACAGAGTCGGGTCACAGGCAGTGGTCGAGGCGGGCGGCAAGCAAACAGGGTCAGAGTCCAGGCAGAGATCGGGGCAGGCAGCAACGGATCAGGCAGAGATAAACAGTCCAGGCAATAACAGAGAATCAGTCCACAGAATAAACGCTCGGAATTGATCACCTTGGCAAATCAAGACTTCGCGAAGCATGTGTGCAGTGGAGTGTCTTAAATAGTGTGGGTGTAATGAGGTGCAGGTGCATGTGTAATCAGTCCCAGGAATGAGGGCCTATGGGAACTGGAGTCTGATTGGGAAACAGTCAGAATTCGGGTGATGGCTCCCTCCGGTGGTCCGGAGGATGAGTCGAGGGAACCTCATTCATGACACACACACTGATGTCGGAAAAAAACCCACATCAAATTGACTTCAATTTGACGTCCACACACTGATGTCCAATTGATGTCGGAAAAAAACCCACATCAAATTGACGTCAATTTGACGTCCACACACTGATGTCGAAAAAAAACCCACATCAAATTGACTTCATTTTGACGTCCACACACTGATGTCCAATTGATGTCGGAAAAAAACCCACATCAAATTGACGTCAATTTGACGTCCACACACTGATATCGGAAAAAAACCCACATCAAATTGACTTCAATTTGACGTCCACACACTGATGTCCAATTGATGTCGGAAAAAAACCCACATCAAATTGACGTCATTTTGACGTCCACACACTGATGTCTAATTGATGTCGGAAAACCCACATCAAATTGACATCGATTTTTTGATGGGTTTTTTTCGACATCAATTGGACATCAGTGTGTGGACATCAAACTGACATCCAAAATTTGACAGCTGACAAGAAAGCAGCTGACAGGTGATTCATGAGCAGGAGGTGCAGTCGCAGGTGTGGGTGGATCACACACCAAGTCAAACTCGACGCAGTACTCTCGGAGCGACATGCTCACTGACTACACATATTCATGAGCGACATTTATTCAGCCATTCAAGAGCATTTCTGGTGAGTTGCTTTATGTTTTTGGGCGAGTTGCAATAATATTTGTTTATGCTAATTTAGTAGAATGAAAGACTTAAATACTTAATTAGGCGCTAGTCTTTCATGTAAAGGTGCATTCAAAATTTGAGGGTTTACTGTGAATCCATGTGTACTTTAACGTTGACATCAGTTTACTTAGACTAAATGTATTATTGGTCAAGAAAAAGGAAGGAAAAGAGAAACGACAACATGGCTTCACAAGTATTTGGACCCTCACACTTAAAATGTCATTGGGTTAGATACAAGTATCAAACCAAGTGGCGTTCATTTTGAAGAACGATAACAGAAGCTCACATGTAAAGCGTTTTAAATGATAAAACTAAATATGTTGTTCATAATGAGGATTAAGTATTCACTTTGTGGTTGCCAAACGTTAGTTCATAGTTAATGTGATGAATTCACCACCACCTGTGAGAACTTGAGAAGAACTGTCATCTAAACCCCTTTTTCACTATAAAGAACCTTTTGTTGAATGAAAAGGTTCTATAAATGTTAACGGTTCTTCATGGAACCATAAAGAACTTTTATTTTTGAGTGTACTTCTCGGTTCCTTAAGCAGTGACACATCACACATAAAACAACAACTCAACAACTTCTCAAGTCCTGCTCTGACTTGCCTGAACGTTAGAAGGGAATGTTCCCTTTTTACACCCATCTGTTTACCCATGTTTTCATGTGATGCAACTGCTCACTTACCTGCACTTTTAGTTTAAGTACATTTTTCTTGTGTCTTGGTTTGTGAATATATGCTATAGTAGTGCCACAATAGCATTTTGCTGTTATTGTTGTTCTACAAAGAGCTTTAACCTTTAGCTGATGAATACCACCTCCAGCATTCACAATTATAAAGCGTATTTGTCTTAGTGAATTGAACAAACAAAAGCCAAACTGGGTGTGTTTTCTAACGTAAAAGTGTTTCGCAATATGTGTGACATATGGAGTGTCATTGGAGGGCTGCAGGTTAATAAATCACAAAGCGTGCCAGTTCAACCTGAACCTTGAATACTGCAGGAACCATGATCTTAGTTCAGTTAAAAAGGCCTCTATTTATTCCTGAAGCTGGAACTACCAGTTGCGAAATTTGAATAAAGACAGTATGACACAAGAGATATTAAATAGATTTTCTAGCTCTAACCTTTGTAATTTCCTCGATGTGTCATCAGGGTCTTTAGATGAGCTGTCAATGATATCACTTCCTGTTTCTTTTCTTTTTTTTCTTTTTTTATTATTATTAATTTGTTAAATAATAAATAATTAAATAAAATTTCATAATAATAATAATCTTAATAAAAATAAAATGTTATTGTTAAAATATTATAAACTGCTTAAGGTTCACTTTTTTAAGAATTTCATTCTTTTAATGAAGACTTTTTTCTTCATTATGATATCAGGACGGTTATATCACCCTGACCTTTTGTTTTGTTTTAATTTATTTCCCCAAAGATATTAAAATTAATTTTAATTGATTTAAAAATGTAAATCATAAAATAACTGAATTTAGGTCATTTTATACAAATTAAGCTAATGTATTTTTAAATAAAATAAAAAAATGAATAAAAAGTGCCTTGATTTATTATTTCAAACAATTGTTTATGAATTATTATTATTATTATTATTATTTTACAGTTAATGCTATTATGCTAGAGGCTTTAATTTGAGTTTGTTAGCAATATTTAATAAGTGTATGTACAAGTTGGGTT